>BQNB010038942.1:35843-48402 GCA_026074375.1 Tanacetum coccineum | reverse complement strand
TGCCTCGGTCGGCGAATCTACGAGCTATGTAACCAAATGGCTTTCCACGTCGCACGGATCGGGATCGTTGCCTCAGGCGGCTTTCCACGTTTTTAAGAATTGAATAAAGAATTTCTCTCGAAACAGTTTTGTTTCTTGTTCATTCGGTTGGCCGGAGAACAACGCCGTCGATTGTTACTTGGTTGGCCAAGAACGATTGCCGCTAGGGTTACGCCTAGGTTTATCCTTTTTACCCACTCGTATACGAATCCGTATCATTTGGTATCAGAGCCTTGGTGTTCAAATGGCTCGTTGTGGAAGTGGGCATCTTTATTGTAAAGTCGCCGACAGAGGCAACATTGGAGGTTCTTTGGATCTGTTTGATCGTGAGGTTGAGCAGCCCCAACGACTCGTGTGGCTTACCCCTGGATTGGGAGCGGTTGATCGAGTCAAACGACTACAACACCTAGTCCCTGGATTGGGATTAGTATCATCGTCGGCATTGGAGGAAACGAAACGGGCTGAACCCGTCTGGGACGAGTCCACTGGGGACGAGGAGTATCTTACCAATGGCGATTCTATCTATGATTCACAACCCGTGTATGATGAATACGCGGACGAGGAATGGTATTCTTTGTTTATTCGTGGTGATCGGAACTTATCCGGTGAAATGCTTGTTGAAGGTGGTGATAGATTGGGTGGAGACGGCATTGGGGTGGCTACTGTTGGTGATTTTCCGAATTTGAAGGTTCCCATATTTCAGCCGCCAAATACAGAAAGTTTGAATTTTGAGTTATACAAGGTTGGGTGCAAGCTGTCTATGCATGAGGCTATTACATGTGGGCCAGTAATGCTTATTGAACAACTTAATGAAAATATGGCTATGCACATGAGAGTTGTGAAGAATTTAAATTGTGATGTGCCACAAGCGAATAACCTTCTGAAGTCTAATTCTAATGGATCAATAATGAATACGGTCGGAAAAGTTAAGTTGTTTATGGAGGTTATGATGATAATAATGAAGGGGAATCACGTTGATGTTCCTTTCGATTCGGGTGGTTCGTTTTTGGGGATTATCAAAACTCGAGGACGAGTTTTTCCGAAGAGGAGGAGAATGATGCGGATATAGACATGGACCAGCCTTCTGATATCAAGCCGGAGTCATAACCAATTCGAACTTGAGCCATATTAATAAGAAGATATGCTTTCAAGTTGGAGATTATCTTTTTAGCTTAATTTTAGTAATTGAATATTACCCAATTATTATTTGATTGGGCTTAAAAAAAAAGATAGATTGACAATTATAAATTGTCATTTTCCCCTTCAATCTCTTCAAAATAATTAAACACTTGACTTCACGTGTTGACCGAAGAACCGACGGCTAAGCCAGAGGAGTCGGAGCTCGAACATGCCCTGCATCATATGTTCTATCGATATTTTTAAATCATACCAATCAACACAAATAAACAAGAAGTACCATTGTTTGATTCGTGTATATACGGTTTCGTTGGTCAATGAGATTTTTTTTTTGCATCGATCTCTCACCGATCAAAGGTTTGATATCTTTCTTTGATAATGAAATCTCCATTTATATAAAATGTTTATGACTTTGGTTCTTATTTCATAGAAGTTTTTTCAATTTTGTATTATAGTATTCGAAATAACTAATTACTAGTTTTAGCGGTAGTTTAAAATTTCCCAATCAATATATGTGTGTCATTGTCAAACATTATGAAGTATCAAAAGATCAAGTCCTGAGAATAAAGAAATAATTGAACGTGTCTTTACCCATTTGTTGTTGATGTTGGTTTTGTTCGAATAAATTAGAGGGCTTTAGAATTGGATCATCTAAGTAGTGTGTAAGTTTATATCTTGTTTTCTTAAACTTCCAGATGATTACCTTATGTAGTTTTAAACTATTGTTATATTCTATTGTTTGGCTTTTAGTACTTTAAGTCGATTTGGGTTTCAAGTCTTGGGTCGAGTGTTAAACGGGAATGACTATAAAAAATTAGCAAAATTATGTTTGCGAACCCATTTGGTGTTTTACAAATGAGAATGACTAGAATAAATGTGCATAGTACATATATGTTTTTCGAAGACGTGCACACATGTTCTAATAAATTTGACTTTTAATTTTGTAGTCATGTTTGATATTTAACTGTTTGGTGATTGTTGCATCCTAATTGAAATTAGGATACGAAATCTATTTATAAAAGAGATATGAAGTCAATTACTGTATCAAGACGATAATAGCTATCATGCATACATTTATTTAGACCTATTAGTTTTGACTTGTGAGTGACGAGGATGTATTATGAATTATGTTGATTTTGAGAATTGAGAAGATGTAGAGTCTTACACGTGGTTTAAAGTGTATATGTTCTTGGAAAAGTTAGCAGAATTATATTTATAAGCCATTTTGGTGTTTATAAATGAGAATGACTATAAGAGGTTAGCATAATTAATTATGTATGTTTTTCTCAATGTGCAGTTAAAGTAAAATCAGGTGCCTACAAAAATGTGCATCGTGCATATATGTTTTTGGAAGATGTGCATACATGTTCTAAAGAATTTGACAAGAAAGCGCATCGTGCACATATGTTTTTGGAAGGGTACTCGTATGTTCTAATGAATCTGATGAGAAAGTGAAGTGTGCACGTATGTTCTTGAAAGAGTGCACGTATGTTCTTGGAAGAGTGCACGCATGTTCTTGGAAGAGAGTGCACACATGTTTTTTTAATTATAAGCACATCTATATTTAACAAGATACATTTGTATTAGAATTGTATTTCATTTTATATCAATTTTTTTCTATACTATTTATGTTTTGGTTTTTTATAAATGTAGAGGTTACATGTAATTTTGGGTTATAAATTCTAAATATTTTTTTTGAACAGCAATATATTCTAAATATTAAAGAATGTACACGAGAAACATGTGCAATTACCATTTTAAACAAAAGTTTGATGTCTAAATAATTCTACCTAAAAAACATATGTAAAATTACAATATTTAAAAACAACACATATGCACCTGAAAACATGTATGCTAGAAAACCAATGTAAAATTTAAAAAATAGAAAATATTTGTAAAAAAAGAAATTAATTCCAAAAAATAAAAGATTTAAAAAACGTTTTTTGTTTAAAAGATAGAAAAAAGAAAGTAAAAAATGTGGTTGACAAATATACCCTTTTCAATTAAATGAAAACATTTAATATTTACTAAATTTTGATTGGTTGAAAAGAGTTCTGTAGAGTTCTGCATATAAAATGAGTTCTCAATATAACGCGCCCCTATATATATATATATATATATATATATATATATATATATATATACCAGTTGCAAAACCCGCCTGATAGGCGGGTATGCCTTGTGAGTATCCTTGGCTAAATTTTAAAGAACGTTTAATGAAATACGAACAATGTTAAATTATAATAAAGTGAATAACTAATGAAAAATACATGAAACGTGATTCCATAAGATGAAATAAAACTTAATAAACTATCCACAGTTACAAAGTATATTGTACCATTTCAAATTCGATATAAAGCTTCTTTATACACAACGTTGATCGTAGAATTTGTATAATTACCATCTCTATCACAACATAAAACCTTCAAACCCTTCTTGGTCTTGACCCTCGATACAGCGACATATAGTTGACCATGAGAGAAAACCGGCCTTTGAAGAAACAACCCAACCTTAGACAACGTCTGGCCTTGACTTTTATTAATAGTCATACCAAAGCAAATCTGAATAGAAACTGCCTTCGGTTTAGTTTAAACGGCAACTTAGTGTCTTGCACAAATAGTACCCATACTCCAATCTAGTATTATCTTAGCTTCAATTATATTATTTAACAAAGTATATGCTTTTAGTTAAGAGTATTGTAAGAGTACAATGTAAGTGTAAGAAAAATAAGACAGAAGACCATTTAGAACGACAATAGTAAATTAACATCATATGAAGACCCTTTAGAACGACAATAGTAAATTAACATCATATGCTGGTTAACGACTTCACCAACAATAACAACGGCCACGTAATATGTCAGGATAATCCTGCATCAGATTTATGTCTGCTGGAAAGTTCCTATATACTATCTCATAAAATTAGTATTAATTGTGGTGACAAAAGACCAAAAAGTTTCTCAACCATGGTTTAACTTTAATTGATATTACTCACCAGCCACGACACCTTTTTTTTTCAACTTCATTTGTGCATACTTAGGTGAGAGGTGACTGATGACGGGGCGTCAAACAAAACAAAGATGGTTATAGTTTGGGTGAAGAGTGTTTTAGAACACTGAATAGCTTATTCAGAAAAATGAAATCTAATTTTTTTATAGCTTTCTACATGCTCTACATCTAAGCAACGCTAGGGTTTTAACCATCGCTAAAAAGTTAAAAACTAACAAAACACGTTACTTCAGTTATTGGATACAAATATACAATGAGTTTACAATTGTTCATACATAAACAATTACACAATAAAGAATATGAACAAAAACAGGTGCATGTAGAAAAAGAACGAAAGTGTAAGTGTATATCGCAACAAATACTCCAGGCACTGTCCCAACCAATGTTCCTGACACGTATGGAAGAAACTTAACATCAGTCGGAGTTTCACATGAAATTTCTGAACAGGGGTATTTAGAAGTGCAACTAAACTACTTAATGTGATCTAAAGTCTCGATAGTCAGTTTTAAGTGTTGGCAAAAAAAGCTAATTTTGCAAATATCCACTGAAAACACACCTCCCAATATCCTCATAATAGCAATTTTCTCAAGAAAAAGACTTAACCTTTGTACAGAGATGACACGCTTAGAGCGAAATTGTTTCGTACACCATAAATTCCTGCAGAATTTAAATGAGTACAACATTAACATTAGAAGTTCATAGCATCAGACAATCTTTCCTTCCTATGGAAGTTGCATCCGTTTCGGAATGTCATATGTTAATTGCAACATATTAAAAAAACTTCATATAAGTTATTAATGCATCGTTTTAAGTATAAATAAAAGTACTTTGCTATTTAATTACATAATCCTCTGTAACTATCTAAAAATTCTAATAATGGAGGGAAAAGTTAAACCTGACATGGTACATCCTCCTGACAATAACTTATATGTGGATCATCTAAAAATAAGCTGTTTGGATTACACCCATTCGTAATTTTCTTTGCAATTCAGCCACAGAGAGATACTTCCTTTCACTTTTAGCACCATGGAGTAGAATACGATAGGTTCTCGAATGAGGCAATAATCCATATCTCTTTAAATTACAAAATGTTTGACTATCTGTTATAAGAAATCAGCATAGAAACAATAATATTGTTTGTTTGAAATTGAGAAGACATACCTGGTTAATTGAAATTTTGTGAGGATTAAGAAGATCGTATGTTAAGAATCTGTAACAAATCCAAACACTCATAAGCTAACAAAAATCAGTAAAACACAAATCCCAAACACCCATAATTAGGAAAATGTCAAGGTTTAGCTACATGACACTTTTAAGCAAATTAAAAACACATATAAGCATACAAAAGTCAACAAAATAAGATCCTAAGTGAACATAAGGTTGAAAAGTGTAAATTTAATATGCTTTCAGTTTATGCGTTAAGCTTTCATAATATTAGAAGTGTTAAAGAAGTTCATTGTTATTATTTCATAAATGCCACAGTTTACAATTGAGAACTATCGTGTTTCGGAGAAGGAAAGATGGTCTCCCCAGATATTTGGATCATAATATAATAATTAGTCCAAAAGATATACTGGTCGATCCTAAATGTGTGCAAAATACAGTAAGGTAGCAACTCACAGATGCCAATAATATGTAAATCCTTAGAGGAACAATCCCATTAATGCTTCCGTATATAAACAGGTTATCTCCAATTGTAGTTCAGTTGTGGTTGTCTTTGGGCACGGGCAGTGTACCATGCATATCAATTTCACTCCAAGTCATTACAACTAAACACAAATAATAAAGGGTAAATTCTAACATGAGACCTTGAATCGACCCTATAGTCATTGATTACCAAATCTGAGATAAAAAGTTAATGTCACTTGTGTTATAGTACCTGAATAAACATAAAATAGACAGGCCTCGGGGACTCATAAACCATTCTCCTTTTTAGTCAAGCTCGGTCATGGATGTGATACTGATTCAAGTTTTTAACTCCATACCTAGAAAATCACAAAAACTTTTATAATAGAGTTTATATTAGAAAGGGTACCACTGCCATTGTCAATATTTCGTGTTTCAGGTATGCGGCTCTCTTAAGTCTTAACTGATCTCTAACTGGTATTTAGATGTGTGTATCTAATCGTAGTAATTAGTTTATAGTATTTAAAAATGATAACATTTGTTTGAAAGCTATTGCGAGGTTTAAAGTATCTTCGGTCTGTTAACATTCTTCACCGTGATTTGTGATTTCGGCTTAGCACGCACAAACACTACTAAAGACCATTTTATGACAGAATAAGTAGTTACACGTTGGTAAAATGTGGAACACTTAACTTTATTAAAAACAATTATAATATGCACAAAGCAGGTGAACCTGCCCTTTTGACCCATACCAAAAATAGTTGTTTAGTTCCGAAACTGTTTTTACCGCTTCCTATTTCACCACCTCTGATTTCAATCATGTATATGAACTTTAAAATTAATCTCTCAAACAAAATTACCTATTGATAAGTCACATTATAGGCGTAAGTTTAAAAAATATGAGCAGATATGTCGCATTATAACCTATAGCAGCTATTTTAACTAATATAAGCAAGGATATGACACAAATTGAAGAATACAAAAAAATATTGATATCAAAATGAACTTACCTTTTAGCATAATATATAATTTTCCTGATGTGTCACCATAATTTAGCATCAAAATGCAATGTCAGATTGTCAAAGATCCAACAATGATGTTAACGTCCTTCTTCGTTGAATAACGATCGTGCCTGCAATCACATTAGCATGCTCATGATGTGTATTTGAAATTCTTACATGGCATTTGAATGATTTAGATAATCAAGTCACATAATCACATTGCACATCAAGCATATATGATTTTGCATGAATCCAATCTTTCAATTCATTTGAAGATTAACGGCTGAATAGGAAGAGTTATTTAATGACTTAAGATAATCTATTAACCTTCATATTTCTTTTCCATCACTACACTAAAATGGTAGAGTAAAGAACTGCTTATAACGTACAACCTACTTTGAACCAATGTGAAATAATAAACATGAACCAAGCGATAATTCAGTTTAATCATCTCTTCTTCTGTCTGAATCTGAGATAAGAAAACAAACATAATATCAAGCACATCAGTATTGCTCTAAAGTTTTAAGAGATGTTCAATGTGCTTTTCTTGTGTACTTGTTTTCTTGAATAGTTTCTACATTCAAAGGAATAGCCCAAAAAAGTAGGAGACTTACTATTTTAGCACAATCCATAATTTATACTCGCAATATCCTGACCGAGTTTAAAGATCTGTAGACAAGAAAACACATATAAGGCACATTCAAGCTGATGAGCATCGAAGTTACATCAATATAGAGTACTAATGTGAAGTGACTGAGCAATTTTATAGAAATTGAAAAAGAGAATCACTCAATCTAATACTGTAAGTTTTTTCTTTACTCACTCCTATGCATACTATACTCTAAGTCCAACAAAATATCCATGCTGATATATAACAGGTGAAAAAATTAAAAAATTCTTCGAGATTGCTTTCAAAGACATAAATGTTATACAACTTAGCGTTCCAGAAGTTTAACAAAAGGAAATGCAATTTATCACAAAAATGAAAAAGAATAGCATGGCTGATAATCAAAGAGCATACCTATTGTTTCAGAAGCTGCTGGGATTTGTTGTTGTAGGTTCCTGCTACAATACTGGTTATCGTTTCACACTCAGTTTTAAAAGTATCATAGCAAAATTAACAAAACAAAATGGCCAAGCTTCTGTTGTTTGATTTGCCATGTCTGTAAAGAATAAATGCTTGTTGTCATGCCTATTAGATATTTTTAATATTAAAACCATGATTCTCAAGAGTGCAACATGAGCGGTTAATAGCAGTCTTACTCACAAACACCCATGTCTCTTACGCTGAGTCCTTTTTGATCAAAGCTTGCAATTAGTTTAGAAGGATTATTATTACCTCGTGGAAGATCAACCATAACTTGATACCTGCCAAATTCAAACAAATGACATTAGTCTTGGCCCAAGATAACATTTACAGAACTTACATAGGCAATGTGCATTCTGAACAGGTATAATAAAACTTTAAGCAACGCATATATTAAGGCTATACAGGAAGATTATGATGTCTACACTATGAAATTCATTCAATACTTTTGTCGAACACATGATGCAATTAAGCAGTTCTAATAAGCAATACGAAAACAGCTACTTAGGTATGTAAGCTTTCCTGATAAGATGTTAAAGATGATGAATAAATGTGTACAACTATTCTACCCAAAATTTAACATCCACCTACAACATTAGGTTACAAGTTGTTATTTGGAAACATCTTAATCCGAAAGTAAAGTGCCAGTTGTGGCAATGCCCCTTTTGTTCTCTCAAACTAAGACATTAATGTATGAACATGCTTAATGTTGGAAACTTTATATATCTTATTAAAAGGAGTTCAAGAATACCTTTCATTCTCAGCTTTAAGAGGCACCATGTTCATATCAACTACATGATGCAAATAAGCAGGGCATAAGATAGAAACTGAATTGCTACAGGAGGTTTTACACACATGCCGCATTTGCTCTTTTTCACCAGCAAACTGTATGAAAAACGTTTCAAGTTTTATGGTCAACATATGTGAAAGTAGTAATTATTGTGGTTCTAACTTGTTAATAAACAACATGATTCTTTAGCAACCTATTCTGAAAGCTAAATCTATCTACATAAAAACATACTCTTTATTTGCCAGTAACACATCCAGTAAGAGTTTCTTGCCAGTGAACCTGAGAAAAAAAGAACATAATATAAAGATGAACTGATATAGTATTTGTATATGCAATAAAACCAAGCAAATAGAAAAACAAATTGTATTTCTATAAAGCAAAGAGAAGAATATTACAATATTTTCTTTGTATATTTGCAATCTTTCAACCGGAACAATGCCACGGCGCTCTGAAAGGGTAAGCTTATGACGATTCCTATACGTAGTATACCAGAAGAGAGTATTAGTATATGAATCTGTTTTCATGTCAGAAAAAGGAAAGGAGAAACAGAGCTCACCACTTGATATTGACAGTGAACGGTTCCTTTGATTGACACACTCTGAGAACCAATCTTCACATGTGAATAAGAAATTTGCACGAAAGGCCTTAAAACTAATATTTGGGTCACAACTCCTCCAACCTGAATTATTATGTTCAAATATATTACCTGCCAAAAAGTTGCAAAATGATTCTCAGAGTTAATACATCATTTTAAGTCCACAATATAAAAAAATGCAAAATGATTCTCATACTTCGTATGTGCATGAGTGTCCTAAAGGGTTCATGGTATGTTTGGGACTGCTTATTAAAATCCGCTTAGTGTCAGTCGAAAAAAGTAGTTTTCAATAAAAGTTTATTTCACTCGCAAACAATTAGAAGTATCTAAGCAAGCTGGTCCATCTTTAGTCATAGTAACAAAGAGATAAATTGGTCACTCAAACTCGATAGCTGAATAATGTACTCTACATGAGCATTTTTGTGTTGAAAAGCACAAGGTCTTGCTGCAGTTTCCTAAAAACTACTGAGTGATTGGCCCAACGCGGTCTAATTTAAAGCCATATAAAAAATTACATACTTTGAACCCGATCGTATCGACCACTACCCAACACGTCTTATCTGCCACTTTTACATATAAGTTATGATGCAATTGAAAATTCAAGCAGATACTGACTCGATACTTGTGATAGCGTACAAAAAGCTTCACCCAAATATTGCTGATAATCCAGCTTAATTTTACCTGACACGCATATTATGGCAGCTTTATTAAACCCTATAATATCTTTGGCTATTATATAACATGCCAGTAACTAAACATAATGCAATGTGTTTATAGAATGAATTTTAATTAACTAAAAGTTGCTAAACACAACACACTGTGTTTAAATTTTTTCAAATGCATCACATTTTTGTGTTGCCTAATGTAGGAGTCAACATAGATTAACTAAACATAATGCGATGTATAATTTTTTTTCATCAAATGCATCACATTTATGTGTTGCCTAATAACAGACCTTATTGTATATCCCATTTGTTTTCAAACCTTCACAAAATTACTCTAGAATGTAACTAACCGTGAACCATATTCATAGTACATAATAACAGACCTTATTGTACATCCATTCGGTCCAAGAAGGTGCCTTGCAGAAAGGCGATATCAATATCAAACCCGTAACTTTGTCTGTGTATCTCATTTGTCAAACAAACATAAACTTTAAGTACCCAAACACTGATAAATGGCATATATAGGAATATATCAAATATACCGCAAATAATATAAGGATGTATGCACCGACCATTGCCCCATACACAATATTGCACCGAGCCTGAAATGATTAAGGACCTAAAGAATATAATCACAAAGATCATCAATAGAAGGAACAGGATCATCGAGACAGATTGATGCAGCTCCTAACTGAAACAGATCTTATGCAAAGCCCATGAGATAATTTTGGTTAATTATATATTTAGTTAAAGTCCTAAACATGAAAATTTATATACTTTACGCTATTAGAAGACCTCATGGCAAGGTGGACTGATGTGATAGATGCAGAAATTATGTAGTAGTAAAGAAGCTGCTTCGGGACAGAACAAAATTTTTGATGTCCTAAAATGGTGCTTGGACATGCTCATTGATGTCGTAAAAGTATGTTTGCATATGGTGTTTGTTGTCCTAAAAGGGATCTTGCAAAAATGTGCCCAATAACACACCTGAATCTGAATGACCCGGTCTGATCCTGTTAAGAAAACATTTTAAGTTCAGTCATGTTTAACAAATGTGTTTTGATCCGTTACCTAGTATGGCCCGTGTACCCCTGTTTTGACCAACATACTATTAACTCACCATTACACCACATGCCAAAGCTACCAAGTCCACTTTATTTTCCTGAAATGAAAATAATGTATCAAGCAAAATATACATACAAAGAAGGATAGTATGAGAACATGTTGAACTAAAGTAAAAATTATATTATTGAGCACAAATAAACATCATGGTAAGCAACTTAACGTAAGATTGGATAGTATGAGAACATGTTGTGTTTGCCATCATTTTATTTCAGCAAGCTCGGGAACATCATTCATATGCTTCTTCGAATACACACATAACAGATTCACCTACATGATTATAAATAATTTCTTAAACATGTGATTTAAATGATGAACCACTTATCTGCTCTTATCTGTAAATACTTCCTTACCTCTTTATGAGTTCTTGCTAGGATATGGTATAAATTTTAACTCTATACCAAAAACCTACAATTTAAAATTAATCGTAGTGGCCTATCATTAAAACAATCAAACACGCATCATAAAATAATCATTGCAACAAATTGGTATTTTATAAATTCGTGAATAATTATGAAAACACTGACATCAAATAGAAAAAAAAAGATGAAAGACAAGAATTCACAAACCTGAGTTTAAGGTGACATGACTATGATGTGGTTGATTGTGAAGCATTTTTTTGAGGTTGAACAACTTATTTGGTTTCCAAATTGATATCATCTGATAAAACCTTCAAGGAGTTATTTTTGGAACTAATATGTTTTTTGAAAAAGTCATATTGCATTGAATTTTTTGGTTTGTCAAATTTAACACAACTAACCTTGTGGTCCAATGGTTCATACATAAACTTGTGGGTGCCAAGACCCTTCGAATCCCACATATGCCAAAAAATTTCGTATATTAATTCGACCGGATTTAAATGCGTATGTGGCTTTCTTGGCTGCCTATGTGGATTAAAAAATGCTTTGGTGTCTTTAAAAGATGGTGACGTGGATTAAATTGTAGGTGAGGTGACATTCTTTGGTGATTATGTGGCATTTAAGTGACATGAGGTAACATTTATGTATCCTGTTTTTTATATAAAAATAAATATATATATATATATATATATATATTTAGTATATATATATATTCATAGATATATATTATACTATATTATATATATATATATATATATATATATATGGACACGTTCAATACAAAACAATTTTTTTGTACAGAACCACTTTAAACCAATTATAATTTAGTATCATTACTTTTTTTTATTTAATTCAAAAAAGTATAATAGTCAAAACACATTTTGAGTTTTTTTTGAATTTTTTAATTAAAAAAACGTTATTTTAAAAACCTTTTAATTTTCGGAATTAATTTTTTTTTTTATATATATATTTTTTAGTATATACTGTTTAAGAAAAAAATGAGTGCATATATGTTTTTTTTAATATTGTAAATTCCATGTTTCTGGTATACATTTTTAACTTAATATGATAATTACTATAACACCTCGTGTTTTAGGACAATGTACGACGTTAATAAAGTCACTATTTAT
>BQNB010038942.1:2169-35141 GCA_026074375.1 Tanacetum coccineum | reverse complement strand
GGTCGTTCTCTTGTATCTATTGCTGTGTATTACGAAGTAACACCCCATTTGGTATTCCGCTGCGTTGTATATGATTTTTGGGATCCATAGCCTTGACACTAATCCAAGTCCCTAACTTGGCTTCTAAGTTCATTTCGCACCAATAAAAGGGGATACACCCCTTTATTTCAACTCATACCTCTCATTCTCACATCTATCACTCAAATGAAGTTCTAAGCTGATCAAGAAGGAACAATAGAAGCTACAAGACCAAGAACGAAGCCAAGAAGTCAAGAAACAAAGCCACAAGAGCCGTTGTTAGGCGTACGAGTGCAAAACCACCCCATTCGACCTGTTTTCAAAACCACAAGCTCGAATTCAGGTTTAATAAGCTATATTTTTGTTTTATAACTTTGATAAGGTCCTAATGATCATATATGAACTCTTGTTAAAATATTAGAACTCAAAACCTTGGCGTTTTCCTTTTTAATCCAAACCGAACCCATAATAACCCTAATATGCTATTTTTTTCAAAAACCACAAGCTAATCTCATAAGCTGATGTTATAAGCTAATCCTATAAGCTTAATTATCATTTCTATAAGTATTTTATGAAGTCTTAAAGGTTCTAACCCGTTAAATAAATTTTTGAAACCAAATGAACCCGTTTTGGCATTTTGAACTCGAAAACCATTTTTATAAGCTAAAAGCTTGTAAAAGCTATTTTTCCTAACTTATATTAGCTTATTTTAATAAACTATAACCTGCAAAATGCTTTTTATATTGAAAAACACATTATTATGGATTTTGGACTAGTTTTGTAAAATATTTACATGCAAGGGGTATATATTATAACTTTCGAAAACTATTAACTACAAGGATTGAAAATGTAATTTTATGAAAGTTATAACACCAAGGGTTATTTTTGCCAAATCTTAAAGTTAAGGTATTTAAATTATATACTTTATATATATATATATATAAAGGTTAATTATATAATTAATTATAATCCAAGGGTAATTATTGCTAATTTAATATTCTTAAAAATACTATATTTTTATAAAAATATATAAAAATATTATAAAACTTGATTTTATTAAAACCCGATACATATATCGTTATTAATCATCGATCGACGTTTATAAAATCAATTACGTTAATTAATTAACGTAATTTATCCTCAAACGATACTGCGTGGCCTCTAAATTATGATAGCCCGAACAGTGATGCAATAATTCCATAAATTAATCAATCAAAGATATACGTTAAACTTTATGAAGTTTTGAAACATAATCAATCAAACTAAGACTTGACATATTACCCCAGGTTACGTGACGAAACCGTTACTTTCATTGCATATACTTTTGCCATCAATAAGATTTCCATATACTGTTAAGGTGAGTTCATAGCCTCACTTTTAAATCTCTTTAATATTTCATAAACCCGTGAGGGGGATACATGCTTAAATCATGAATGCAAGTATTTTTCTGTATGATATCCTGATTCATTATTGCCTAAGTACCTACTTTTGTTATTAAGACCCCATTATCATGAACCGTTAATTACTCGTCTGGGTAAGCGCAAATAATGTGAATAGATCTATTTGGGAATGGACTTCCCCGTTGGTGTACCTATACTTTCAGTAACCAATAGCACATCATTTGAATAACTTTGCGGGTGTTTGGCAAAGATACCCGTTGGGGCAATTACTTGTGGTTATTGATTAACCTAAGGCTTCGGTGTCATGAGCTTAAAGCAATAATAATGTTTTACAAACTATAGGTGTATAACAACATAACCCACTATTGAACTTGTATTCAAACTACTTATTACAAACCTATGAATTTCACTCAACTATTGTGTTGACTTTTTAGCATGTTTATCTCAGGTAATTGAGCATCATATGGCACGGAGTAGCACAGACTTGAAAATGGCTAAACCGTTATCATTCAAACTTTTTGATTTCTTGTAAATTTTGGGACCTCTGTTTATAAAAACTTTGATGAATGATAACAACTTTTTCCAAAACGTCTCTTTATTACTCGTTTTCTATGATTATGACTGTTGTACTATGAAATAATACCCCAGATTAGCTTCCGCTACTATATGTATCAAAACCAGGGTGTTATAGATTGGTATCAAGAGCTAACGGTTATAAAGAACAAGGTCAAAACCTTAACTATAACTACTTTTCCTTTTCTAGCTAAAAAAGTCCTTCGTGTCACTACATCTCCTAAATAGTATGTAAAAGTACATAACTATTATACTATTATATATATAACTTATGTTATTTACCGCTGGGTTGTTAACAGAGTGATGCCGTCTCCCAACCATCTTACTTCAGGTATTGAGGATGCCTTTTCCTCCAACTTTCTAGACTTTATCCCGGCTTCTCTGGACTATGTCCCAGCTTCACTGGGAAAAACTTATTCTAGCTTTTCTAACTTATTTGGCGTAGTTCCAATAGTTTCACCAACTCTTTCTCTTTTTCATGATGACCCCTACATAAAGGTTTTGCAAGCATTTTATGCTAAAGAATCACCTATTCTACCTCCAACTATTAAGCCTTCATCTCTAATGTTTAATCCTCAAGAATTCTATCTTCCTAAGTGATTATTATCACCTAATAAACATAACCAATCATCCTCCTCTACTTCTACCCTACCTAAGAATTTAAGATGGGAAAAAGCTCTCGTAAGACAAAAGTGGAACGTCACGAGGAGCAAATTGAGGAAATCCTTAATCATTTAGATGAACTCTCTCTTGACCGCATTAAGCACATAGAAGACAAAACAGAAGGTCTTGGAAAAGGTCGGGTGATCATCCAACAATATTTTGACACTCTAGAAGCTGAACTCCAAGAAGCTCGTGCTCAAACTACTAACCTTCAAAGAAAACAAATGGGATGTAACCACAAGATTTCTCTAGCCCACTTCAAGATTGCTGAATTAGAACACATCATGAACGGCATCCAAATTTGTCACCAAGCAGACATGGAAAGTCTTCTAGTTGCCATTAATGAACTCAAGAACAATTAGAAAGGACCATCAGACTATTAGATTAGATCTTAGTTATATTTTTTTAGAACCTAGCCACAGGATGTGTGGTATAAATAAAAACACTTGTCAAATCTTGACTATGTACAGTAAAAAGACAAGTTGTTCATGATGCAATACAATGGAAATCCCATTATATATAACTTGTTGTTTCATAATACCGACTTTGTTCTCTTGCATCATCATCTCCGTGATCAACATTATGAATCATACCATGACTTCTATCAAATCAATATCTATGATTTCATTACCTATGATTTTGATATCACTATTGTCAAAAATGCTTAAAGTTTAAAACTAAGCATTGTATTTTTAAGCATTACGTTTTAAGACTTGTGATATCATTCTTATTTCGTGTTATCTTATGTTGATAGAATGCCTCCCAAAAGGATGTCAACATCTGAAGCACCGGCTATGACTCAAAATGCCATCAGAAAATTAGTTGCTAACAGTGTCACCGCGTTTTTTAAAGCACAAGCTACAACAATGGCAAGAGCTAGTAATCCCAATAGGAACACCAAACCTACTTGAACTCCTGTAGCAAAAATGGGAAAATATAGAGAGTTCATTAGCTGTCAACCTTTCTACTTCAATGGTATGAAAGCAGCAGTTGGCCTCATCCACTAGTTTGAAAGGACCGAATCAATATTTTCTCATAGTAAATGTGCCAAGGAAAACAAAGTAACATTTGCTACTGGTACCTTAAGTGATGATGCTTTGTCCTCGTGGAATGCATACGCCCAACCTATGGGAATAGATCAAGCCAATCAAATCACTTGGGTTGAGTTGAAAAGGCCCTTAACAAACAAGTATTGTCCTCTAACTGAAGTCAAAAAGATGGAAGATTACAATCTGACTGTAAAGGGAAATGATCTTAAACCTTACGTTAGAAGATTCTAAGAATTAGCAGTCTTATGCCCAAACATGATACCAAACACCGAGAAACTTCTGGAAGCTTTCATCGGAGGATTACCTCAAAGTATTAAGGGAAATGTTACTGCCTCTGAACCTCAAACTTTAAAGGAAGCCATTAACATA
Organism: Tanacetum coccineum; assembly: GCA_026074375.1. Classification (NCBI taxonomy): domain Eukaryota; kingdom Viridiplantae; phylum Streptophyta; class Magnoliopsida; order Asterales; family Asteraceae; genus Tanacetum; species Tanacetum coccineum. Next base: position 31,069 of record BQNB010038942.1, on the reverse strand, counting down.
GCCCAAAAGCTAATGGATCACGTAACAAAACACACTCTAGTGCAAATATCAAGTGATCACAAACGAAAGTTTGACAATAGAAGAACTTTCAAGAACAACGACTATCGTAACACCAACACTAACAACCACTATAATAATCACCAACCATAACAAAACAGAAGGCAAAAAGCTGTCAAAGCTTATGCTGCCACTCCAGCTGAAAATAATAGGTATGTCAGAAACCTCCCATTGTGTAAAAGATGTGTTGTACATCACACAGGACCTTAAACTGTTAAGTGTAATATTTGCAACAAGGTAGGCCATTTGACCAAGAATTGCCAAAACAAGAGGCCACCAACTGGAAGTAATCACCTACCAATGACAGTTATTTGTCATGCCTGCGGAGAGAAAGGGCATTATACAAATTAGTGTCGAAAGACCAACATCAATGCCCAGGGAAGAGCCTACATGCTAAGAGATAGAAATGCTCATCAAGACCCGAACGTAGTCACATGTATGTTTCTTCTAAACCAACAGTTAGCTAGAGTATTATTTGATTCTAGAGCCGATAAAAGCTTCATATCCATATCTCTTGCCTCTATGCTAAATATTCCACCTATTACAATAGATACCTTTAACGATATCGAAATGGCTAACGGAAACCTAGTAAGCACAAATACCGTTATTAAGGGTGCAACCCTGACTTCGTTAAATCAACCCTTTGAAATTGATCTTATGCTAATCAAACTCAGTAGTTTCGACATTGTCATTGGTATGGATTGGTTGTCCAAGTATCATGCCAAAATTCTTTGTAACGAGAAAGTCGTCCACATTCCTATCGACGGTGAAACTTTGATCATTCAAGGTGATCAAAGTAAAACTCGACTAAATCTCATATCCTGTATAAAAACCAAAAGATATATATCTCAAGGTTGTCAAGTTTTCATAGCCCATGTAATGGAGAAGAAGTTAGACAAGAAAAGACTAGAAGACATACCAGTAGTCAGAGAATTCCCAAATGTTTTTCCTGAAGATCTACCTGGCTTACCCCCAGTTTGTCAAGTAGAATTTCAAATCAACTTAATTCCAAGAGTGGCGCCAGTAGCCCATGCACCTTACAGATTGGCTCCTTCAGAAATGCAGGCACCATTTAATCAACTTCAAGAATTAGCTAACTGAGGTTTCATCCGACCAAGTACTTCACCTTGGGGAGCTCTTGTCTTATTTGTCAAAAAGAAAAAAGGATCTTTCAGAATGTGTATCGATTACCAGGAGTTGAATAAACTTACCATCAAGAATTGTTACCCATTGCCCAAGATTGATGACTTATTTGACCAACTTTAAGGTTCAAGTGTTTACTTAAAAATCGACTTAAGATCTGGTTATCATCAACTGAGAGTAAGGGATGAAGATATTCCTAAGACTGAATTTCAAGTGATGCCATTTGGTTTAAATAACGCACATGTTGTATTCATGGATCTCATTAATCATGTGTGTAAACCATATTTGGATAAATTCGTAATAATGTTTATCGATGACATTCTCATTTACTCTCGTAACAAAGAAGAGCACACAAATAATCTAAGAATAATCCTAAAATTATTCAAGAAAGAGAAGTTTTATGCCAAGTTCTCTAAATGTGATTTTTGGATTCGTATCGTGCAATTTCTTAGACATTTAATTGATAGTTAAGGACTTTATATTGATCCTGCCAAGATCAAAGCAATTAAGAATTAGACATCTCCCACTACACCCACAGAAGTACGCAACTTCTTAGGACTCGCCGGCTATTATCTAAGATTTATCTATGATTTTTCAAAAATTACAAAGTCTTTGACTTAATTAACCCAGAAAAACAAGAAGTATATATGGGGTGAAGATCAAGAATCGGCTTTTCAACTACTTAAATAAAAGCTATGTGAAGCTCGAATTTTAGCATTACCCAAGGAAATGATGATTTTGCTGTTTACTGTGATGCATCTCATCAAGGTATGGGAACAGTGTTAATGCAAAGAGAAAAAGTTATTGCATATGCATCCCGACAACTCAAGCCTAATGAAGAAAACTATACCACTCATGATCTTGAATTAGGAGCAGTTGTGTTCGCTCTTAAAATATAGAGACACTATCTCTACAACACAAAGTGTACGGTTTTCACCGATCATAAAAGTCTTCAACATATTCTTAATAAAAAAGAATTGAACATGAGACAACGCCGTTGGTTGGAATTGCTTGCAGATTACGATTGTGAGATTCGTTATCACCCTGGAAAGGCAAATGTTGTAGCAGATGCCTTAAGCAGAAAGGAACGAATCAACCCACTCCGAGTTAGAGAATTAATCATGACCATTCATCCAAAATTACCATCACAAATTCTCAAAGCTCAAAATAAAGCACTTAAAGAAGAAAATGTCAAAGCTGAGAACTTACGAGGAATGGATAAAGCATTTGAAGTATGTCTTGATAGAACTCGTTGTATTAAGAATCGAAGCTGGTTACCACTCTTTGGTATTCTGAGAGACTTGATTATGCATGAGTCCCATAAATAAAAGTATTCCATTCACCCGGGTTTTGATAAAATGTATCAAGATTGAAAGAAACTCTATTGGTGGCCTAACATGAAGGTAATCATCGCTGTATACTTTGGCAAATGTATAACATGCTCTAGAGTTAAAGCTGAATGTCAGAAGCCATCCAGCTTACTGGTATAACTAGAGATTCCTATATGGAAATGGGAGAGAATAATAATAGATTTTGTCACAAAACTACCCAGAACATCACACGGACATGACACAATTTGGGTCATTGTTGATTGCCTTACCAAATCCGCAAATTTTATTCCTACCCGAGAAACATATAGTATGGAAACCCTTACAAGGATATACATCAAAGAAATAGTCTCCAGGCATGGCGTGCCAATATCTATTATCTTGGATCGTGACAGTCATTTCACATCCAGGTTTTGGAAATCTTTGTAGACTGCTTTGGGTACTCAATTAGACATGAGTATGGCATATCATCCCAAAACTGCTAGACAAAGTAAAAGAACCATTCAAACACTCAACGATATGCTTCGAGCCTGTGTCATAGACTTTAGAAAAGGATAGGAAAAACACTTACCATTGGCAGAATTTTCCTACAATAACAGTTTTCATGCCAGCATTAAGGCAGCACCATTCCAAGCACTTTATTATCGATAGTACAGATCACCTATTTGCTGGGCCAAAGTTGGTGATGTTCAACTTACAGGACCAAAAATAGTTTAGGAAACCACTAAGAAAATAGTGCAAATTTGACAACACTTACAAGCTGCAACAGATCAACAGAGAAGTTATGCCAATACAAGACGAAAACCTTTAGAATTTCAAGTTGGATGCCGTGTCATGTTAAAAATATCACCTCGTAATGGAATCATCCGATTTGGAAAATAAGGAAAACTTAACCCTCGGTACATTGGACCATTCAAAATTCTTGAACGAATTAGCCCAGTGGCATACAAACTAGAGCTTCCTGAAGAGCTTAGTAATGTCCACAATACTTTTCACGTTTCTAATTTAAAGAAATGCTTATCTGATAAATCTCTTGTCATTCCAACGAAAGAACTTAATCTTGATGACAAACTCAACTTTGTAGAAGAACCCGTAGAAATCATGGATCAAAAAGTCAAGCAACTAAAACAAAGTCGTATTCTTATAGTGAAAGTATGATGGACCTCTAACAAAGGACCAAAATTTACATGGGAACGCAAAGATCAAATTCATGCCAAATATCCACATCTGTTTTCAAACATCACTTCGGCATCTAACTAAATCTCAAGACGAGATTTCTTTTAAGGGAGGAGGATTATAACAACACATAATTTTTATCAATGTAATTATCCATCTATTAAATTAGATGCACTGTACTATCTATCTATTAAATATATACCACCTTTTACAGGGAATTTTTTTGCTTTATCTCATTATGTAATGTAACTTGCATCTCTAAAGTAAACGAGCTCACGCAACCTTTATCAATGCTATCTATATCTATGTTTTCATCATGTAAACCTCTTAATATGTCAAATAAATATCTTAATATCATTTTTACCAAGTACATTATCCATTTAACGTAATTTTCAAAGCATTATCTCAAAACAAGCATTAAACGTTAACGTTTACATCAAAACCCTAAGTGTATGTAATGTATACATGTAAAATGAATGTACAAACCTTTAAAGTATGACAACCAGGTTAGTCGAACTATTAGTGTTGACTTATGTATCTGTTGCAATGTATGGGTTATGTGTTATTTGTGTTTATATGTGTTTATACATGAATTTATGTGGGCTAAATGAGTTAATTATGTGCTTGATATCATTTTAAGGTGTTTAAGCATCTCATTTTGAGTGTGTTTGAGTTTGGTGTTAAGTATTCCATTTGTTCACGTGTGGTGATAATGGAAATAAAATACGTGTTGCATGCATTGCTACGTCAATGGTTGTATAATTATGTGTTAAGCGTTTATGAGTAATGTGGCATCTTGGAAATGAAATAAGTGAGTAAAATATAGAAGTTTGTAGCAAACTTTCTAAAAATAGAAAGTGGTTTGGTGAAATGAAAGTTATATTTAGAAAGTTTAGCAAGTAGCGTAAGTATAAAGGTTTACTCAAATTAGCTTAGGTTTTTGTAAAAAAATTAAGGTAATTAGTAATTAAGTAATTAATAATAAAAAAAGAAATAACAAAAGCCTAATTTGTTAAACTCCTATTAGGAAAGTATTTAATCAATTATATAATAATTTATTATAATAAACCCCAAGCATTGACATGTTACTCCCATTACCAGCAATCGGTCGAAACAATTAACTAGAAGAGAGTGGAAAAAAAGGGTTTGATCTTTTGAGAGAATTCAGGTAGTAAAGGTATGTTAGGTTTTCAATTAGTTTGGTTATTGATTTAATTCATGTAACACATGTATATAATGGATCTAGGGTTTCTAATATTCTATAAACTAAAGATAATATGCTAATTAGGGTTCTTAGTAATCAATTAGATGCGCATTGGTGTAATCGTTCGGGTTTAGATCGCGTTAGAACTTGATTTAGATTAGGGCAGAATTTAGGGCTGTTGTTGTATCGGCTGTTATATCAATGATAGGGAATAAGCTTTTGTGCAATGTTTCCATTGTCTATTGATGTAGCTTCAGAGAGTCTAGTTTCCTGAAACATCATGCCTTGAAAGTTTTTATGGTCGGGAAATCCTTACGATTATTGGTTACGAGAATAAGTGGTCAAAACAGTAAATAAGGTCTGAATTAGGGAGATTTTTCGAGGTGTTAATCCCCCACTTAAAATTTGAATTTAGCTTAGACCTTCTACAGGAGTTTAGTTCTATGTGTCTATTAGAAAAATCCCAAAGAAAAGCTTCTGATTTGGAGTCTAAGTATGCTTTTTAGATCCAAACTTTTAAGTGTGCAAACAGATCCGAATTGGGACTGTTTTGAAGTTTGATTTTCTTAGGAGTACTTGTGCATGTAATTGACTCTTTAGAATCGTAAGGTAGTTAATATGCTCATTAATGAACATTGGTGATTTTTGGTTTGAATTATGGAGGTCAGTAAGTAAGGGTTTTGAGTATGTTATGCATCCGCTGTTCTATATATTCGGTCAGTCTGGAAGAATTATTGATGACTGAACTAGTGAAATTAGTAATGAGTGTGCGTTAATGTATGGGATCATTGGTGTCGGGCTACGTTGGGCATGGTGTCGGGGTGACCCGTGAGGGTAACTAAACATCTTAGACATCCATCATATGAGTGTTACATGGACATGAGCTTTTAGCTTGGTCGCGTGTAACACATTTTTGTTTGTATTGTGTAGCTTGTGTGGATATTATTTGGAAGTTGCTTGTGCTTCAGGTAAGTTTCATAGCCCCTTTTTTATGTTTTCTTAGGGTGAAAATGATGCTACAAGTTTAAATTTTTTAGTTACTGTGATAATGTGTTTTAAATAAGGCATGGGCTATACGAGACTATTGTATATTATGTGCTACTTGCTAATGTGATATGGATTGTTAAGCTTGAGCGTGACCATCTCAAGGCATTAGTGTATTGTTAATAGTGAGTGTGACCATCTCATTGCTGTAGATTGTTAGTAGTGAGCGTGACCATCTTATTGTTGTAGATTATTAATAGTGAGCGTGATCGTCTCATTGTTGTACATTTTGTTTCTATGTTTGTGACCATTGAGCGTAAATGTCTTAATGTGGATTGATGTGATTGCATGTTAGCTTGTATGATAGATTGTTGTATGTCCCGCTATGCTATGTTTTACTTATCACACTGATTTTTAAAGCGAGTTATTGGCGTGTCTTAAACCTATGACTCTCACCAACATTATGTTGACGTTTAAGCTTCATTTTCAAGTGAGCATCATGGGAATAAGATAGAGAGAAGTGGCTAGAAAGAGACCGTAGGATGTTATAGAGTTTATTGCTTTATTGTCTTGAATTTTGCTTTGTTTGGATTATGGATAATTGTTGCATGTCTTTTTATTAGCGAGAACTTTTGTTTCATCAATAAAGACGCATTTTGGATTTTGGTTAGTTTTATGGGTATTGTTATGATACTTTGTGTCTATGCTTTACTTATTTATTTCATATAGAATTCTCTATATAGACGCCATTGTGTTGTGATGATATCCTTTCTCATTATGCCTCGCGTTTCTGCCTTGGCAGGGTGTGACAGATTGGTATCAGAGCCTTTGGTTATAGAGAAGTAGGTGGTTGAGCTTAGACTATAACCTAGGGGTACTTCATGTAGATGCATTTAGGGCTTAAGTATCTAATGCTATAACTTCTATGCTTCTCCTCTATTTTTGCATAGCTTATATCTCGTATTTTGTTAAGTTGTCATTTTAGTTATTTCACTTACCATTATCTGAGATGATATGTATTACTTTTTTAATATTTTAGCTATGTTTTCCCCTACCCGTAAGTAGTCTCGTTGGGGAACCGTTTTCCCAACTGGACTTAAGCGTTATTATAAGAGGAGCTTCTTGTGAAACCGAAGGAGATAGGACAGTTGATCGTTTGTAAGATGCGCGTAATAGGGCTGGACTCGTAGAGTCGGGTGATTCTTGCGGAGGCAAAGTCAAACCCAAGCGAGGCCCAGCATAAGTTTATCCCATCCTTTACCTCGTCAGGTTGTTATTGATTATTTCTTTTAGATATTTCGTATTTTGGAAGTCGTTGCGATACTTTCGTTCCTTTATGTCGTTTCGATTTCAATTTGATATAACTAAGTAGTTATTTAATGGAGCATCCTTTATGTGTTAAGTTGGAGTGGTTTAAGATGTGCAATGTGGTATATGTGCTTATATGTCAATTATGATTAAAATGGGTAATATAGTTTTGGTGGCCAACATAATTTTAAAGCCATCACACACATAGACTTGTGACCATGATTGAATTTATTTGTGTTTGGTTGTAAGATGGTAGTGTAATATGTTTCTTTTATTGATATGTGTATTCATGATAAGGATGGTGGTATGGGTAGAAAATTATTCTTTTACCCTATTTAGAGGGTATGTTAAGTTGAGTTGTAGAGATAGTAAGTTTCCCTTCTCTCTAGTAATTGCGGATACCTAGTATTGCTTTTATAGAGGTTGCTCGTTTGCTTGGTTGTTTGTTCGGATTTCCTAAGTCTAAGCTTAGCATTCCTTCATCGTACTTTGTTAGTAAGGATACCTAATTTTTCCTATTCGATGTCTCGATGTATATTGGTTGTTTAGAATCTACTCTTTCGGATATAATTGTGTTTTGTTAGTTCTCTCGTTGCATTGATTACTCGTATGAGTATCAAATGTTTCTTTTAAGCACTGATTTTTCCTAACGATGTGTTAGTATCGATGCTTTTAGATTTGTTTTGTGGATCATTATTTTGGATAAGACCTTATATTTTCTTTTGGGTACGTAACGTCTTGCATGAGTTTTCTTGTACGAGTTCGTTTGGTTTTGTTTTGAGTATATGGTTCCTGGTGTTTTCTTTCATTTTTAAACAATAGAATTGTGTTAGAGTCTGTACGGTGTTTTATGATCCTTGTTGGTATTATAGTGTCATTTGTTTGAGTAACATATTTCATAATTGATGTCTAATAGTAAAAACTCTTTGGAAGTATTGTGTTAGTGTTTGAGAAAAATTGTGTTTAAAATGATCTTTGTAAATAAAATATGTTTAAATGGTCTATACAAATAGGATATGAAAATTTTTAAGTGGTTTAATAAATTTTATTTTATTATAAAAAGCTGGTTTAAAGTAATTCATAGTGGTAAGGTACGATATACCATTAGATAACCCTCTCTAGATTTTTTTATGACAACTAGAATTAATTTTATAAAGATTAAATTTAAGACAATTTTATTTATTATTTAAAATGATTTTTTTACTTAAAGTGACTTTCTTAATTTAAATTGATTTTTATAAAAACATTATTTAATTTGGTCTTTTGAGTAAAGTCGATAATTGGTATAAGAATTTCCATCTTTCGTAATGATATTTTTTTATGTGTTCATTTGTCGTGGTACGTCTGTTGATTTCTTTCGTTGCGTTTTTGCTCGATGCATATACGTATCCTTTCTTTCAAAGGATTCTTATGTCATTTGATCCACGTATATTTGCATATGTGGAATCTCCTATATGCATTCTAGCCTTTGACTTGATATTCGTTTGTTATCCTATTCGATTCGTAAACCTTGTAGTTCGTTGATACTATTGAGTCGTGGAAGCTTTGATGTCATTGTGGGAATGGACTGGTTGTCCAAAATGAAGTTTATAATAATATGTCATGAGAAGGTGGTTAGGATACCGTTGGAAGGTGATGAGATACTTCAGGTTCATGGTGAACGTACTCAAGGAGTCGTGAAAACCTTAATGAAAACAAATGTAGGTGAATCGAAATTGAGTGATATTTTCGTCGTATGAGATTTTATTGATGTGTTTCCGGAAGACTTGTCAATGACCAACGCAATAACAAGTTGAGTTCTGCATAGTTTTAGTTCCTGAAGCGACATCAGTTGCGAAGTCCCGATATCGTCTAGCACCCTTGGAAATGCAAGAATTGTCTGAACAACTTCAAGAGTTACAAGACAAGGGTTTCATATGACCTAGTCATTTCCCGTGAGGAGCACCAGTTTTGTTTGTTAAGAAGAGGAGCATGGAGTTCATTTGAAGTTAGTGTTGGAATTACTGAGGAAAGAGAAGTTGTATGCTAAGTTTACTAAGAATGAAGCAATAAAGAATTAGGAAGTACCTACGACACCATCCGAGATATGATTATTCTTAGGATTGGTAGGTTACCTACCTACTTTTCGAAGATTGTTAAACCCCTTACTTCCCTAACTAAGAGGAATGTGAAGTATGAGTGGGGCGTAGAATAAGAAGAGGCTTTCTAGACCTTGAAGAATGATTTGTATGATGCTTCGATTAATCAAATGTAGTGGTTAATGCATTGAGTAGAAAAGGAGAGTGAAATAAGATGAGTAAGGGCAATGTCCATGACTACCCAGTCAGATGTTAAGGACAAGATATTGGCTACTCCAAGTGAGACGTCCAAGGTAGAGAACACACCAGCAGAAATGCTGTGTAACTTGGACCAATAAATGGAAAAGAGGGCAGATGATGGTTAGTACTTTATAGATTAAATTATATAGTGAGTATGAGTATGAAATTCGCTACCATCCAGGTAAGGCAAATGTAGTGACTGATGCGTTAAGTAGGAAGGAACGAGTGAAACCTAGACATGTTCGAGCGATGGCTATGACCATTTAGTATGGAGTAAGAGTAATGATACTGACAGCCCCAAAGTGAGGCATTCAAGTAAGAGAACGTACTCACAGAAATACTACATGGTTTAGATCAACAGATGGAAAGAAAAGGAGACGAGAGTTTGTATTTTATTGATCGTATTTAGGTTCCATAGGTAGAAAGTGAAATGGATGAGGCCCATGCATCAAGGTACTTGGTACATCCGAGAGCGGATAAGACGCACTATAACCTTGGAGACATGTATTAGTGGCCATGAATAGAGAATGATAATGCTACCCATGTTAGCAATTGTCAGATTTGTTTAAGAGGTGAAGGATGCAATGTCAAAGACTTTTGGCTTGCTGCAACAGCCTGAGATACTTGAGTGAAAATTATATAGAATCATCATGGATTTTATCACTAAATTTCCAAGGTCAAAGCAGTGAGTACGATGTGATTTGGGTAATGGTCGATAGACTGACCAAGTTGGCTCATCTTCTAGCTATACAAGAAGATTTTAAGATGTGAAGTTGGCAAGGATTTATATTGATGAGACAATAGAAAGAAATGGAATTCTGGTTACGATTAACTCATATTAAGATGGATGATTTACCTTGTGGTTTTGGCAGACGTTATAGAAAGTGTTTGAGACGTGATTGGATTTGAGTACTGCTTAACATCCTCAAGCGGATGGATAATGTAAACGTATAAGTCAGACTTTAGAAGATATAATGAGGTCATGTGTTATCAATTTGGTAGTAGTTATCATTTAAGCATTCAGTGTGCTCCGTTTGAAGTTTTGTATGGAAGGAAATGTAGGTCGCCTGTTCTATGGGTAGAGATTGGAGAGAGTAGTTTGACTTGACTTGAGTTAGTACAAGAAACATCTTATAAGGTAGTGTTGGTAAAGAAAAAGCCCTAAGCGGTGAGAGATCATCAAAAGAGCTATGCTTGTAATAGGCGTAAGCCATTAGAGTTCAAGGTATGAGATCATGTGTTGTTAAGGGTGTCGCCATAGAAGGGCGTAATGCATTTTGGAAAGAAGGGTAAGTAGCACCAAGATATGTAGGACCATTTGAGATCCTTAGAAGGATTGGCCTTATTGATGATAGGTTAAGGTTGCCTGAGGAGTTGAGTTGTGTACATGACATATTCCATGTGTCGAATAAAAAAATGTGTTGGCAGATATTAGTCTGCATGTGCCATTAGATGAGATCAAGGTTGAAAAAACTCTTTGTTTTGTTGAGGAACCTGTTGAGAATAGTGACTGTGAAGTTAAGAGGTTAAAATGTTGCAAAATTGTGGTAGTTGAGATCCATTTCGGCTCGAAGCAAGGTCTTTAGGAATTCATGTAAAATGAGTATCCACACTTGTTCATTGAGCAAGGAATCATTGGGAGTTTTAGTTAAATTTGGGTACGTAAGGTTTCTTATAGACCTTAGTACGTCCTTAGATGTCTTTGTGTGATTTTGGTTAAAGTTATTTTATGAATAAACTCGAAGTCGAGCTGATTCTTCAAAAACGTTGGGCTTTGTAACAACTTATAACTTGGTTTCAAGACAGTTCTTGTTTGATGAGTTGAGAGACCGGGTTGTAAATGACGTTGTTATGCAACTTAAGTTTTTTGACGAGTCTCCTTGATGATGGGAGAGGTTCTGGTAGTTGGATGTTTCTTTTCATTTAGAGCGGTTATGCTGCAATGCGTACCCTTTGTGGGCACGCAAAGTTGTTACCAGTAAGATATCTTGTGAGAGTTAGTTGGAATTCAAAGTGTAACTTTGAGTTAACATGGGTATGGGAGGACTACTTGAAAGATAAGTATCCTCGATTAATTGTTTGGTAATGATAGAGTTGAACCTTTTAGTTAAATCACGGGACGAGATTTCCTAAAGGAGGGGATACTATGACAACCATGACTTAGGCAGGTTAGTTGAACTATTAGTGTTAACTTATGTATCTGTTGCAATGTATGGGTTATGTGTTATTTGTGTTTATACGTGTTAATATGTGAATTTATGTGGGCTAAGTGAGTTAATTATGTGCTTGATATCATTTCAAGGTGTTTGGGCATCTCATTTTGAGTGTGATTGAGTTTGGTGTTAAGTATTCCATTTGTTCACGTGTGGTGATAATGGAAATGAAAGATGTGTTGTATGCATTGCTACGTCAATGGTTGTATAATTATGTGTTACGCGTTTATGGGAAATATGGCATTTTAGAAATGAAATGAGTGAGTGAAATATAGGAGTTTGTAGCAAACTTTCTAAAAATAGAAAGCAGTTTGGTGAAATGAAAGTTATATTTAGAAAGTTTAGCAAGTAGCGTAAGTATAAAAGTTTACTCAAATTAGCTTAGGTTTTTGTAAAAAATTAAGGTAATGATAGTAATTAACTAATTAATAATAAAAAAGAAAAACAAAGCCCAATTTGATTAAAACTCTAATTAGGAAAGTATTTAATCAATATATATATTATCATAAACCCCAAGCAATGAAATTTTACTCCCCATAGCAGCAATCGGTCGAACAAAAACAAGAAGAGAAGAGGACAAAATTAAGGTTTGATCTTTTGAAGAGAATTCAAGGATTTAAGGTATGTAGGTTTTCCAATTAGTTTGGTTATTGATTTAATTCATGTAACATGTGTATATGATGGATCTAGGGTTTCTAATATTCTATAAACTAAAGATAATATGCTAATTAGGGTGCTTAGTAATCAATTAGATGCGCGTTGGTGTAATCGTTAGGGTTTAGATCGCGTTAGAACTAGATTTAGATTAGGGCAGAATTTAGGGCTGTGTTGTTTGGCTGTTATCTCAATGATAAGAATAGATTTTGTCAAGTTTCCAGTGTCTATGGTGTAGCTCAGAGAGTCTAGTTTCCAGAACATCTAGCCTCGAAAGTTTTTAACTTCGGAAAGTCCTTTGATTGTTGGTTACGAGAAAAGTGGTCAAAACAGTAAATACGGGTCTGATTTAGGGCAGATTACGAGGTGTAAAACCCCCACTTAAAATTCGAATTTAGCTTAACCCTTCTACAGGAGTTTAGTTCTATGTATCTATTAGAAATCTCCCAAATAATAGTTTCTGATTTGGAGTCTAAGTATTCTTTTTGAATCCAAACTTTTTAATGTGCAAACAGATCCGAATTAGGATTGTTTTGAAGTTTGATTTTATTAGGAGTACTTGTGCATGTAATTGACTCTTGGAAATCATAAGGTAGTTAATATTCTCATTAATTAACGTAGGTGATTTTTGGTTTGAATTATGGAGGTAAGTAAGTAAGGGTTTTGAGTACGTTAAGTCGCGTTAAAATTCTGCAGTTTTGAACAAATTATGACTAACTAATAAAACTTGGTAATGAAGTGATTAAAGTTGGGTGTCAGGGTGACCCGTGAAGGTAACTAAACATCTTATACATCCATCATATGAGTGTTACATAGACATGAGCTTTTATCTTGGTCGCGTGTAAGACATTTTTGTTTGTATTGTGTAGCTTGTGTGGATATTGTTTGGAAGCTACTTGTGCTTCAGGTGAGTTTCATAGCCCCTTTTTCTTATGTTTTCTTAGGGTGAAAATGATGCTACGAGTTTAAATGTTTTAGTTACTGTGATAATGTGTTTTAAATGAGGTATGGTCTATACGAGACTATTATATGTTATGTGCTATTTGCTAATGTGATATGGATTGTTGTGCTTGAGCATGACCTTCTCAAGGCATTGGTGGATTGTTAGTAGTGAGCATGACCGTCTCATTGTCGTGGATTGTTAGTAGTGAGCATGACCGTCTGATTTCTGTAGATGGTTGATAGTGAGCGTGATCGTCTCATTGTTGTACGTTTTGTTTCTATGTTTGTGACCATTGAGCGTAAACGTCTCAATGTGGATTGATGTGATTGCATGTAAGCTTGTATGATAGATTGTTGTATGTCCTGCTATGCTATGTTTTACTTATCACAGTAATTTTTAAAGCGAGTTATTGGTGTGTCTTAAACCTATGACTCTCAACAACATTAAGCATCATTTTCAGTTGAGCATTATGGGAATAAGATAAAGAGAAGTGGCTAGAAAGAGATCGTATGATGTCATGGAGTTTATTGCATTATTGTCTTGAATTTTGCATTGTTTGGATTATGGATAATTGTTGCATGTCTTTCTATTAGCAAAAACTTTCGTTTCATCAATAAAGATGCCTTTTGGATTTTGGTTAGTTTTATGGGTATTGTTATGACACTTTGTATCTATGCTTTACTTATTTATTTCATATAGAATTCTCTATATAGACGCCATTATGTTGTGATGATATCCTTTCTCATTACGCCTTAAGGTACAAGTTATTAATACACAATATTTGAATCATACTTTCCCTCTAAATCAATGTATAAGTCCTTAAAAGCTTAAGGTACAAGTTATTCAGCACACATTCAATAAGCTCATTTTACCACCGTTTTCATTCTTGATTTCGTACAAGATACATTACTCAATACATGACTCCTAAACCCTAATCTATCCCTAATCTTAACCCTAATCCATGTTTTAAAACTATAAACCCTAAATGAAACCCTAAAAACCCAAATTTCATTTTAAAACCCTAAACCTTCAAACCAAACCCTAAAACTTAATCCTAAGCCCTAATATCTTATCCTAAGCACTAAACCTTAATCCTAACACAAATTCTAAACCTTAATCTATCCTGAACCCTAACCCTAACTAGAAATTAAAACCCTAAACCTTAACCCAAAATAAAATGAACTCGACACCTTTTTCTTTCATTTTTACTTCTAAGCAAGCAACCAAACACCTAAAGCACATCAAGCACCTCTATGAAATCACCAAGAAAGCAACCAAGTAGCTTAGAAGTAGCTTGATCACCTCCTTATCCTCCTTTTATAGTCGTGGCCTCCACAGCACCATTCCAACACTTCATGGCTAGTTTCAGCTTTCCATACTCATCATCCTAGCTTACATGAATCACCTTAACTAGCCTTGACACTTAACAATCCCTTTTATAACAAGAAAACTTAAGAATTGAGGATTTTGAGCCTATATATAGCTGAACCAAGCATACCATTCAAATCGTCCCCCACAACTCCTCTCTTACCCACAAATGGAATTCTAACTCTTCTATAGCAGCAATAGAAGATCAAGAGAAGTCCTTAAGCTTAGAATAGAAGCCAAGAAGCAAGAAAAATGAAGCCTTGAAGTCGTTAATGCGTACGAACCCCGAAAACCCCATTTCAACCCATTCTAGCTCAAGTAAGCCTAAGATCTTGTTCAAGAAACTTATAATCTGTATATTAATGTTCATAATACTCTTAAGATCTTGAATGAACTCTTGTTTGAAGCCTTGAATCATCAAACCCATGTGTTTGTAATTAAAACCCTAAAAATGACCCGTTTTGATTTTCTAGCTAACGAATCCTTTTTCTTAACTTTTGTTATGTTAAAACATCTTATTTTAGCTTATACTAATAAGCTATAACCTTCAAATATCATTTGGAATCATAAAATTAACTTTCATGGTTTTTTGGACTTGTTTTGCAAAAGTTTCCATGCATATGGGTATATATAGTAACTTTCTGAAATTTATAACTAAAGGGGCTGAAAATGTCATTTTCCTAAAGTTATAAATATGAGGGGTTGTTTTGTGTAAATTGTAAAATTAAAGGTTTAAATTATATATACTCATATATGTTATAAGATTCAATTATGTTAAAACCCGACACATTTGTCTTTATTAATCAATGATCAATGCATTTTCAATCAATTACGTTATATATTTAACATAACTTATCATCGACTAGCTTTTAAAGAAACTTATAATCTTATCGTATCACGATTCTAGGGAATTTTATGTGGGGGGTTCCATTTGGGTATTCGTCTTGATGAGTTTGCTGGGTTTACGATATAAAGTGCCCTGGCTCCTCAACCGATACTGCGTGGCCCCTGAATTATGATAGCTCGAACAGTGATGATATAATTCCATAAATTAATCAATCAAAGATATACGTTAAACTTTATGATGTTTTGAAACATAATCAATCAAACTAAGACTTGACATATTACCTCATGTTACGTGACGAAGACATTACTTTCATTTCATATACTTTTGCCATCAATTCCATATAATGTTAAGGTGAGTTCATAGCCTCACTTTTAAATCTCTTTAATATTTCATAAACCCATGAGGGGGATACATGCTTAAACCATGAATGCAAGTATTTTTTTTGTATGTTATCCAGATTCATTATTGCCTAAGTACCTACTTTTGCCATTAAGACCCCATTATCATTAACCGTTAATTATTCGTCAGGATAAGCGCGAATAATGTGAATAGATCAATTTGGGACTGGACTTCCCTGTTGGTGTACCTATACTTTCGGTAACCAATAGCACATCATTTGAATAACTTTGAGGGTGTTTGGCCAAGACACCCGTTGGGGCAATTACTTGTGGTTATTGATTAACCTAAGGCTTCGGTGTCATGAGCTTAAAGAAATAATAATGTTTTACAAACTATAGGTGTATAACAACGTAACATACTATTGAACTTGTATTCAAACTACTTATTACAAACCTATGAATTTCAGTTAACCATTGTGTTTGTTTTTTAGCATGTTTATCTCATGTAACTCAGCATCATATGGCACGGAGTGGCATGGACTTGAAGATGGCTAAACCTTTATCATTCAAACTTTTTGATTTCTTGTAGATTTTGGGACCACTGTTTGAAAAACTCTGATGAATAAATGAATGATAACAACTTTTTCCAAAACATCTCTTTATGACTCGTTTTCTATGATTATGACTATTGTACTATGAAATAATACCCCAGATTAGCTTCCGCCGCTATATGTATCAAAATGGGGGTGTTATATAAACATGCTAAAAAGGTCAACACAATGGTTGAGTGATATTAATAGGTTTATAGTAACAGTTTAAATACAAGTTCAATATTGGGTTACGTTGTTATACACCCATAAGTGTAATAATTGCAATGAGTACAATTATTAAAGAAAAACAATATTATTGTCATGTGCTCATGCACCGAGACCTTGAGATAATCAATAGTCATAATAAGTTGCCCTAACATGTGCCTTTGCCAAACACCCTCATAGTGTTTCAAATGAAGTGCAGTTGGTTACCAAAAAGTATAGGTACACCAACGGGGAAACTCAGTCCCAAATAGATCTATTCAAAGTATTTGCACTTACTCTGAAAAGTAATTAACTATTCATGATAGTGGGGTCTTAATACCAAAAGTAAAGACATAGGCAATTATATATCAGGATAACATACAGTTGGAAAAATACTCCTATTCATGGTTTATAGCATGTATTATAACAACTCGCAATTTTCTAGTATTTTCATCAATGTAATATCTACTTACTATATTAAGTACTACTTTTTCACGTGAATAAATTTTCGTTTCATTCCTTCCTATTATGTAACATAGTTTACATTTCCCAAGTAAACGAGCTCACACAACCAACCAATGCCATCTATTTCTATGTTTATATCATGTAAAAATCCTAATATGTCAAGTCTATATCATAATATCATTTTTACCAAGTACATTATCAATTTAACGTACCATTTGCAACATTATTCCAAAACAAGCATTATACGTTAACGTTTATTCCAAAAACCCTACATGTCAAAACAACTATACAAATGTTCAAAGAATGTGTACAAGTTACAATGTCAAACTTTTGAATATCTTTTCCCTCCTAAAACCTAGTACAACCTTCTAAAGCTTAATGTACAAGTCAATTGTGCATGAAATACAAACTAGGTTATTTTACCTCTTAAATCATGTTTATATCTTAACACCACTTTAACACAAGGTACAAACACCCAATGCATAATTCCTAAACCCTAAACCTAATACCTAAATCATTTTAAACCCAAATCCTAAAACCCTAATTCATCTAACCCAAAACCAAAATCATAAAACCATAGCAAACCCATTACACCTTAAATTAGTTCATAGTTTTTAGAAATCTGATCCGTTGATAAAACATAGGATCTGGGAAAAATCAATAGGCTTTAGGTATTAAGTAAAAATAATAGGTTGTAGCCCTATCTCTTGTGATCATATTGCCAGTAGACTTAACCCGATTTGACATCGGGTGAATTAGTTATAGCCGAAATTGCAAAGGTGCGCAAATTCTACACACCTGTAGTAATTGCAGTTATCTCTAAATTTTTGTATAGTAACCCCTAAATATGTAAAACTAAAAAGTTTAGAGGACTCAAATATCTAACCATGCTCACTGATTTGAGCTTCATTGGAGTTACGGTTTGTAAATGGCAACCAAATTACCGAGATTGATGTTGGCTGTCTAAAAACAGCCATGTATAAACTAAATAAATACCTCAAGCTCCTTGATGACTCACCACCACCTTCATCACCATGACCTCACCACCACATCACCATCACTCCAGCACCTTATAAGCACCTCTATCACCACCTTGTCAACTAACTTGGCCACCAAGTCTCAAAAAACCCTAGTCATTACCCAAACTTCTCCATCTCCTTCTACCTTGCTATGTTACACCTCTAGCCCTCAAGAGTCATCACCATAGCTGCCCTTAGTCATCTATCCTACCCTTGACACTAATCAAAACATAAAACATGTCCACCAAGGTGTTTTCGTACCTATAAATAGCTGAACACCCCCATTCATTCAAATCACACCTCAAAATCTATCACATAACCAAGAGGCACAAACCCTTGAAGTCGTTACTAGGCGTACGAATCCAAAAACCCTATTTTGACCTATTTTAGCTCAAATTGCGAGACAAGGCCGTTACTTTCATTTCATATATTTTAGCCATCAATCAGATTTCCCTGTTAAGGTGAGTTCATAGCATCGCATTTCAATCTTTTAAATGTTTTATAAACCCGCAAGGGGATACATGCTCAATTATTTTTAATATACACAAGTACTTAAAACTGATATTATAAGTTCATAGCCTCGCATTTCAATCTTTTGAATGTTTTATAAACCCGTAAGGGGGATACATGCTCAATTGTTTTTAATATACACAAGTATTTAAAACCGATACTGTAAGTTCATAGATTTGCATTTCAATCTTTTGAATGTTTCATAAACCCGCGAGGAGGATACATTTAATATACACAAGTACTTAAAACCATTATTGTGAAGTTCATAGCCTCGCCTTTACTTATTTACATGTTTTATAAACCCGCGAGGGGGATACATGCTTGTTTTATACAAATTAAACACAAGTGATTTTGATATGTGATATGGTTCCATCATTGTGAATAGTCCCATCTTTATATGTTTTCTAAATCCCATAGGGGATTCATGCTATAAACTATGAATACAAGTGTTTTTCTAACTATATGCTATCCTGATATATTATTGCCTAAGTTACCTCTATTTTCCCATAAGACATCTCAGTATCTCTTTGGGTAATATTTCCCAGTATCTCTTTGGGTAATAGCTCCCAGTATCTCTTTGGGTAGTAGCTCCCAGTATCTCTTTGGGTAGTAGCTCCCAATATGTCTTCGGATAGAGGCTCCTGGTTCTATTAAGTTTAAATATTGGATTCATGAGCTTAGGGCAATAATAATGTTTTCATAATAAATGTGTGTGTTGCAATTTTTACCACTTATGATAACTTGTATTTGATTATTTCCATAATAATTGTAAATGCAATTACAATTATTACAAACTATGTGTGTATAACAACATAACCCACTATTGAACTTATACTCAACTATAATAACTACAAACATATGAATTTCACTCAACCATTGTGTTGACCCTTTTAACATGTTTATCTCAGGTAATTGAGCAACCTATGGCACAGAGTGGCATTGGACTTGAGGACGTCCAAACTTGTTATCATTCAAATTTATGTTTTCATGTAGATTTTGGGACGTCCTTTCTAAAACTCTGATATGATATTGAATGATAACTAAATTTTCCAAAACGTCTCTTTATGAGTCATTTTCTATGATTATGTCTGTTGATCCATGAAGTAATACCCCAGATTAGCTTCCGCTGCTATATTTGTTAAAATGGGGGTGTTACATATATCCCCCTCGTGGGTTTATGAAAACATTTAAAAGAGTTAAATGTGAGGCTATGAACTCACCTTAACAGGAGAAATCTGATTGATGGCAAAAGTATATAAAGTGAAAGTAACGGCTTCGTCACGCAACCTGGAGTAATATGTCAAGTCGTAGTGTGATGGTTTATGTTTCAAAACATCATAAAGTTTAACGTATTACTTTGATTTATTAATTTATGGAAATACTGTATCACTTTTTGGGCCCTCATAATTCAGAGGTCATGTAGTAAACGTTTGAGGAGCCAGGACACTTTAAATCGTAAATCCAACAAACTCATCAAAACGTATACCCAAATGAAACTCCTCACATGAAGCTCCCTAGTAACGTTATACGATAAGGTTTAAAGTTTCTTCAAAAGTTAGTCGATGATAAATTACGTTAAATATATAACATAATTGTTTTATAATGCGCCGATCGTTGATTGATAACGATTAATGTGCCGGGTTTTAATAAAATCGGGTTTTATAATATTGATATATTTTTTATAATTTATATAAAAATATTATATTTTATATTTTCATGTTTGCAAAAATGGCAATATATACCCTTGGTTTATAAACTTTTACAAGTTTAGTCCTTTATATATAAAGTATATATAATTTAAAGCTTTAACTTTAGAACTTGGCAAGATAGGTCCTTATAGTTATAACTTTAGAATAATGACAATTTCAGCCCCTTTACTTATAAATTTTAGAAAGTTAAGATATATACCCCTATGCATGAAAACTTTTACAAATCATGTCCAAAAAGCCATACAAAGATATTTTAAGATTCCAAATGATATTTGCAGGTTATAGCTTATTATAATAAGTTAAAATAAGATGTTTTAACATAACAAAAGTTTAGAAAAAGGATTCATTAACTAGAAAATCAAAATGGGTCGTTTTTAGGGTTTTAATAAAAAAACACATGGGTTTGAGGAATCAAAGCTTCAAACAAGAGTTTATATATGATCTTAAGAGTATTATAAACATTCTAATACAGATTATAAGCTTATTGAACAAGAACTAAGCTTACCTGAGCTAGAAATGGGTCAAAATGGGGTTTTCAGGTTCGTACGCCTAGTAACGCCTTCAAGGGCTCCTTTTTCTTGATTCTTAATTTCTATTCTAAGCTTAGGGATCTTATACTTCTTCCTTGGCTGAGCTAGAACTCCATTTGTGTGTGTATTAAAGTTTTTAGGTATGATTTGAAAGGTGTGAATGTTTCAGCTATATATAGGGGTAAAAACAACATGGTGGCCAAGTTTTATGTTTTGATTAGTGTCAAGGCTAGGATAGAAGATTCATGAATGCTAGTATGATGAGTCAGCTAGGAGTGTAGATTTGAATGGTGGAAGGTGTATGAGGGTTTTTGGCTATAAGGAGGTGACAGGGAGGTGTTTAGAAGCCTTGAAGCTTAAGGGTGGTGATAGAGGTGCTTGTAACGTGCTAGGGTGGCTGCTAGGTGATGTCTTGGTGATGCAAGGGAGGTGCTTGAGGTGCTTGGTTGCTTAAAATGGGTAAAAATGCAAGAAAAGGGGTGTCAGGTTCATTTCATTTCTGGTTAGGGTTTTAGGGTTTTAGGGTTTTAGGGTTTTAATTCATGTTATGGTTAGGGTTTAAGATACTTTAGGGTTTAGGATTAGTGTTATGATTAAGGTTTAGAGTTTAGGATTAAGGTTTAGGGTTTAGTTTTAAGTTTTAGGGCTTAGTTTTAGGTTTAAAGTGAAATTAGGGTTTTAGGGTTTCATTTAGGGTTTAGGGTTTTAGATTAGGTTTTAGAATGATTTATGGATTAGGTTTAGGGTTTATAAGTCATGCATTAAGTGCTTGTACTTTTTGCTAAAGTGGTGGTGAAGTTTAAACATGATTTAGGAGCTTACATGACTTAATTAGGTTTTTAGGCATGATTAGCTTGTACATTGTGCTTTAGAAATTTGTAACTTGATTCAAGAGGGAAAAGATATTCAAATGTTGTGTATTGATACTTGTACACATGCTTTAAAGGTGTGTACATTCATTTTATATGTATACATTGCATATAATTAGGGTTTTGATGTAAACGTTAACATTTAATGCTTGTTTTGATATAACGTTTTGAAAAGTACGTTAAATGGATAATGTGCTTGAAAAAAATGATATTAGGGCATAGAATTGACATATTAGGATGTTTACATGATATAAACATAGATATAGATGGCATTGATAGAGGTTGCGTGAGCTCGTTTACTTTAGAGATGCAAGTTACGTTCCGTAATGAGATAAAGCAAAAAAAATTCCCTTTAAAAAGGTGGTATATATAATAGATGGATATTATAGTGCATCTAATTTAATAGATGAATAATTACATTGATGAAATTTGGAGGTTGTTATAGACGCTATCCTGTTTCTACGTTCACACATAAAATCACATGTAACAATTAAACAGATCTTTACACTTTTCATCATGGTGCACATCTATATTTGGCTAATTCATATTCCTCTTTTATATGTTTAAAAAAATAAAATCATTATTTATTTGATCAAAAACTAAAATCAATAGAATTGTTGTGACCAATTTAAGTGGGTAGTTAGCGTGTTAGAACAATTCTATCATCGATGGCATCTTAAGTTTCGTTTATTTACAATTCTTAAATCAGTACCGTCCTCTCGACGAATGTAACAGTGCTAATCATTGAGACGCGACAACACAATAAGCTAGCGTCGATAGTGTGCAATGAGTACATATCCATCGTTGTATCTTCAATAGTTACTCGTTGCATGATCAATTTGTAATAAATTTATAATGATATCAATCTTTATCATTTTCTTATGTTCACGAAATTCTTCCTTCTAGTCTCCAACTGATTAGATGATTTCTTTGATAGGTAGATGAGTTCCAAAAGTGATTGGGATTCGTGAATGCAAACTTTGATTATATGTGTGATATACTTTTTCATCTTAGCACAGGGAAACACGATGGAATTATGATTTAAGATTGAATAGCAACGCATGGCAAAGGTTTAGTCAGACAAATAGGGTAAAAGCTAAGAAGTATATGGAGGGTATAAAAGTAAATTCACATAAAATTTATAGGGATGAAGTAAAATAATCCGTGTAAATATCACCACCCGTTGTTGAATGACACAATCTCAACCCTAAAACTTAGACGCTTCATTTTCAATTTCTTAATTAACAAAACGGTTTTACACATGTCACAATGTGGCGCATGATATTTCTGGGAAAAATTGATTGCAAATGGCTTTTTAAAACTGTGTTTCTTATAAATAGGGGCGGTGTCAGGATTTTTAGTTAGGGGAGGCTGACAATGCTTAATGCAGAAAGTCACAATGATAAGGGGGCTCAATGTAAGAAACTAGTAGAAAAGAAACTTGCATTATAGATAATTAATGAATAAAGTAGGCTAATTACGGGTGGCTCAGCACCCACTAGTCCCCCTACTAGCTCCGACACTGCTTATAAAAGATAGAAAGACAGATTTTCTAAACATTATTTTATTCGCTTTCATACACTATGTCATCGTTGTTTCATTCAGTCAATTCTCACTTTCATACACGATTTTATTCTTAGTTTTTTGCATTTAAATTTTTGGTATCTTTGCCTTCTGGAAAAAAATCACAGTAAAAAGCATCATGTTGAGCCATGCGTAGGGTTATCTATTATCTCAAACATCATAGTATTGTCTTATTTTAGTTAAAACAAGATAACAAAGTATAATTAGAATTGATAAGAAGTTAGATGGGCACTGGTGCATGACACGGAGTCTTGTAATATTGCTGGAAGGTTTGGGATAATATTGATGGATTATAGTCTTGATTTTAGTGATGAAATTTTCTTTCTCATCTAGCACAAAGAAAATTAAAATGGCTAAGAACAAGAAGTAAATTGTACATGAATGATGGATGGAAGGAGGTGATGGAAGTTAGTCGTGAATAGAAGGCATTGTATATGAATGGTGGAGGCAAAAAAAAGTATTATAAAAAATTAAATATTTAAACATGAAAAGTTTGGAATCTGCCCAAGATTATCTCTCAAGAATGTCCACCCTTGTTAACAAAATGAAGTCCTATGGAGACCAGATTAATGAAGAAGCTGTTGTTTCCAAAGTTTTGAGAAGCCTCAGTTCAAAGTTTAATCATGGTGTAGCTGCAATCGAGGAAGCCCATGATTTATCCTCTTATACATTTGATGAACTTATGAGCTTATTACACGCTCACGAGGATAGACTGAACTCCGAACATGAACAAACCGAGGAGAAAGCATTCCAAGTTAAAGGTGACTTGTCTTCAAAGGGTATAGTTGAAAGTTCTGATTTCAGAGGAAATAATAGAGGTGGTTATCATGGTCGTGGTCGTGGCAGAGGTAGAGGCGAAGGAAGAAGTGAATCTGATGAAAGACAAAATAGGAACCCCATTCAATGGCGAAATTGTAACAAGTATGGCCATAAAGATATTGATTGCTGGAGCAAACCGAAAAGTGGCTCCATACACTGTCAACACTGCAAGAAGCATGGACATAGAGATGTTGATTATTAGAACAAACCAAAAAGCAAGAAACACCGTGCCAAGTTTAGCGAAACTTCAAAGGAGAGATTATTTATGGCCTATTCTCGTTAATGATTCAAATAAAGAAAATAATGTTTGGTATATTGACAGTGGGTGCTCGAATCATATGTGTGGTGCAAGATCCATGTTCAAAGAGCTTGACGAGTCAAAAAAAAGGATGTGACATTGGGGAATGACTGGAAAATGAAAGTTAAAGGGAAAGTTATATTGCAATTAAAACCACACAATGTAATGTCAGACTTCTCAATCATGTTGAGCATGTTCCTTCTTTAGCTCATAATTTGCTAACTGTCAGGCAATTAATGTATAGTGGGCATTCTATATTATTTGATGATTCGTGTGTTATCAAAGACAAAAAATAAGGAAAGATAGTTGCCAATATGACTCAGAATAGAATATTTCCTTTTGACATATCCACGGTTGAGAGCTTTGATTTAATAGCTCGATCGAGTGTCAAGAACTTATTTACAATATGGTCATCTAAGTATAAATGGATTGCAATTTCTGGAACATAAAGGTATGGTTATAGGCCTGCCCAAAATTGATACTATTGATTTTTGTAAGGATTGTGTGTATGGAAATCAAAGTAGACCATCATTTCCTATAAGATATTCCATGTAAGGTACAACATGCCTTGATTTGATACATGCCAACTTATGTGGTCCTATGTCCGTTAATTCTATATGTCGTTATTTTCTACACTTTATTGATGACTACAGTAGAATGAGTTAGAGGTATTTTCTTAAAAATAAATTAGAAGCATCTGATTATTTCAAGAAGTATGTGGAGAAACAAAGTGGTAGGAATATTAAAGTTCTTCGAACAGACAGGGGAGGAGAGTTCATGCCAACATAATTTATCATTTTTTGTAGAGAATATGGTATTCACAGAGAACTTACCGCACCTTATACGCCACAACAAAATGGCATAGCAGAGCAAAAAAATTGCACGTATGTAGAAATGATTCGAAGAATAACCATAAAGATTTTAATCATCATCATCTAACTCACTTCCACTATCATTATTTTTTTCATTTTTAAGTTAAACTGAGAGCTAGAAGAATACACATGCAAGACATGGTCATGATTAACACCACATTGGACAAAAGCATCAAAGTGAGTATCATATTTTAAGGGTTTTAATCCTAAGTGAAACTCTAAGCCAGAACCAAATAGAAAATAGACTTCACAGAACCAATACATCGAGTCTTCAATTGATTTATAAAACCAGCTAAACCTAATGAAACAAGATCAACATTGGGTATTTCAAAAAGGATTTTATACTCATACAAAACAGAATCTCTTACAAACATGCCACCCCGATGATATTTGATCCAAAAAGTGGATGGTTGAGATTGAGATGGCATCTGTAAATATATAAAACAAGAAAGTATTACTTTAATCAAACCCTTAAATTTAGAAAACCCTAATTTTTAAATTAAGATTAAACAATGACTCAAAACATAGAAATACAATAATTAAATACCTATACATACCTTTATTAGGGAAGATGAAAACCCTAAATGCAGTTTATTAGATTAATTTGTTGATTAGGTTTCTGAGAGAAATTAGGAGTATTGAGAGGAAATGGAAGAGAAGAATGTGTGAACCCTAGCCCCCTTTTAATAATTCAATGTTTAAAATAATACACGTCACCAGCCACGTAGACACTCAACCGGTAAGTTAAGGTTAAAACATTATGGGTAACTTATGTAACCGGTTAACATAACATGGGTAACCTATTTGTAACCAAAAATACTTTAGTACCATTGGTGAACATTTGGTCAAACTTTAGTAACTTTTTTGTGTATTAACCCTTTCTTTTTCTTAACCCACTCTACTAATTTTGACATATGCCATGATCATATTGTTAAGGATTATTAAGTAAGAATATATCTTCAAAAAGGATACCATTAACTAAAAAATATATGTCATGGAAATAGTAAAGGATGTTGTGTACAAATCACGGGGCTATCGTGTCTAATCATCATAAATGTAATTAACAATGATTTACTATTGTAAGTAGGATATAATCGTATCAATGTGATTATGTTTAAATCTTTTCGATGGATTTAATTAGAAGTGCTCAATCTATTCATTTTGAACATTTAAATAAATTATAAAAGCTCAATATATTCTTAGTTGCCTCAAATTCAACTTTATTTAAACATTAACCTTTTAGATTTTACATTGATAGTTTAGGTCAAATACTTTTAAAAAAGTATGGAAAAAAATATTGGACCTAAACATTGACATTTTAGATTTTTCCATTGATGCATTAAGTCTAAGACTTTAAAAAAAAGTATAGGAAAAAAAGTATTAGACCTAAAGCATCAATTGAAAGTCTAAAAGGTCAAGGTTTTAATAAGGTTGAAGTTGGGCCAAGTATATATATATTGAGCTCTTATAATCTATTTAAATGTTAAAAAAAATAAAAAATCTTCTAATTAAATACATGGAATACGACGTGTTAAAGAATTACACATATTGGTTTGGGCTTCGATGGTATAAGACTTCATTCCACTAGTTACCAGATTTGAAGAAACTTTATAACTGAGTTTATAGATTCTTGAGCTTTAGATCAAGACTTTTGGATCCTAGCAGCACAATGTGACCTCTGTTTCACGCTGAAAGATTGCGTGTTGGCCATGTAACTTGGACGATTTAGTTGAGGTCTAAAAAAGGTGTCCCCGCAAACACTTTTTGGAGGTGTGGCTCGAGTGTTTGACCTGTTTGAATTAGAAAAACAAAGCGTGCTTTGAGTGGTTTTGGAACACTTGTAGTCTTTGCCAATAAATTTTGATTTTGTATCTTGATAATGGTTGCGCCTTGATCGCCCATGTGGCCTATAAGGTTCCATTCCAACTATTTTTGGGCTTTCGTCATATGAATTTGTTGTAGAATCATATGAAGTTGAGAGTCGCTTGTTATGGATTTCTCTTCTTGTGTCATTATCAAACCTCTCCTGAAATAATTTAAAAGTGTAACACTTTCTTAGAATGAATATGAAAAAACAAGTGTATCTTAGCCCTCGATGGCATAAAATCCACATTATTCTAGAAAATGAACATAAAGATTATAAAAGTGGACGTTACAATAGGATTTTTCATGACCGGATTTAGTTGGAAACAGCAACTCAGCCCTTTTAGATCGAATAGCCAACTGAGCTCTAAGGAGAGCTTGCATACTGTATATAGTAGCACCTACCTGTTTTCTAACAAGAGCTTGGAATTTCACTAGTCCTTTTAATGCCCGCAGGGCCCTTCTTGCCTTAAAACATAAATAAAATTTCATTAGACCAAAACAAATTACTCAATTACTAATGAAGGAAACTACTTGGTGACACAATTTACATTTTAGATAGTCACAGATGCGTTCTTTGAAAATAAGACGTGACACAATTCAATTGTCAAATGTTAACATATATATCCCCTCAATATAAAAAATTAGTGTGTACATTAAAATCTTGAATATATGATCGCTACACATTTCATGAATCTCATTTTATCTTCAATTACTTTCATAAAGCATCACACAACACAACGTAACCAAAAATCACAATGTTCTTACGAGTTTCTAGCACACTTATTAATCGTTTAAAGCTATGACAATTAATGTACACAACTTGCATCATATCTGAAAGTTCCATGAGTTCCATAATACAATATGTTGTCATGAGCAAAAGCCAAACGTAACTATACAATTACCATTTAGATTTTATGACTTTAAGTACAACACTCAACCAAAATTTATCCATTACATACAATCTAAGTGTTAATAGAGTCTTGCGAGTAGCAGCCACATATGACTAGGGCATACATATTATTTATTTATTTATCATTTATGCTCTTTATATTTTGTTTTATAGAAAGAATTTAAAAACTATATAACTGGTAAGAGCTACCATACAGTGGTTAAAACATGCAAATAAAAGCTATAAACTAAACCAGGATGTTGAAGAGAGACATGAATTGCAGCAGCCAAACACTAAAACATGCATCAACACTACACAATAGAATGTAGCAGCCAAACACAGTAAAACTGTAGCAGCTAGACAAAATAAACTGCAGACAGTCACAATTACACATTTAACTTGCAGTACCCAGACTCACAAACTCACAGAAAACTCACAGAATTATGCGTCGCATATGGTTCATAAATACAACAACTAAAATACAGATAAAAACTATAAACAAGCAAGTAAACTTGTTGCAATAGTAAAAATGTGTTTGGGATTGTGTCTTGAATAAATAATAATCTTAAATTATACAGTAATTATTTGAAAAATAAAAAAAGAGAACTTACCAAGTGACCTCTATAGACGGACTGAATCTTGGTGGCAGCCCATTTTTCACTGCCACTAAATAAAGTATCCCTGCCGTCGCTAGTAAGTCTGACAGCTGCGGTGGCTGCCGCAACAGCAATAGCATGCTTATTTTGTTCTTTTTCTGAGGCAGACATGCATGACCTCATCCGAGTGGAATCATTT
>BQNB010038941.1:0-48402 GCA_026074375.1 Tanacetum coccineum | reverse complement strand
TCCACCTTGTTACGTTATCAGTTATGTTTTATGCCTTTTATGCTTTGATATGACGCCATGATTATGAAGTGATGCCTTTCATTAGAGAGGGGTGTTACAGTCACGGTGAATATTATCCATAATGACCGGCAAGATATCCTCGTAATGCTCCTCACAGAAGTCTAGGATATTAACCCTGGGTGCGGCATCCGCTTCCTTCGGCGTCTTTTCTTTGGTTGCAGCCTTCGTAATTTTTCTGAGAGTAATTCCTAGTGTTAGCCATTGCGCTTATTTTTCTGAGAGTAATTCCTAGTGTTGGGTCTCACGGATGGCACCAACTTGTTGATACAGAAGTTAGGTCGTGTCTTGTTTATTCCGAATAGGCAACTATTCGGGTATGTCACACCTTGTTCTTGTATCAAGTGAACTTTGGAGAACCCTGCACAAGGAATGAAACACCGTTAATCTTATCGTGGGAGCGGATCCCACGATTGAACTTCGACGTGAGAGTAAGTATAGCCTTGAGGAGTAATCGAATGTAATTAGGTTTTTTTTGTAAGATACCTGTATTGATGACAAATGCGTTCCTTTTATAGACTAAATAACCCTTAGGGTTTCCATATCTTTCGGCCCAAGACAAGTCCGATATATAAGGGATTCGGAATTATCCTAACCTATTTAAATAAATAGAGTATATCTCTTATTTAATTAGGTTATCCCTTTTTAACAATAGCTTATGAAGATAGTGCGGCGAACCTTGTGCTGGCAGCCGCGACCCGTAGGTCCAAGTGGCCGTGACAGCGATGTGTGGGCCGAAGGCCCAACGTTTTACTAACAAGCCCATAATAGTATGAATGGGCCGGGCCGGTCCATATTATACGTGATCGGTACACACTTTATTAGATGTTAGCTACGTAAAATTAAGAAGATAAGTAGGAATATGTTTAAGATAATTTATAATTTCTGTGATCATCATGAATATTTTCAAATATCACGTGGTACTATCAAACAGCATAGTACTTGTGTTAACTTTATATGTATCCTTTTTTTCATACCATCTTAGTTACAAGCTAGCTAGCTTAGTTATGGTTTTGCAATCGTACCAAATTAATTAGTAATAACAGTAATTTTTATGCAACGATGTTGATGATCGACCTCTTTTGATCATTATCAACTCAGTTAATTAGTAATGGTACGTATCTGTTTAGTTTATAAATACTATAAATATACTTTCATGGCATCAAGCATGTGTCATGTAGCAAATTCGATATGGCACAAATCAGCACTCCCTTAACTTTTACGGCACAAAGATTGGCAATAGAGCTCATTGCTCAGGCAAAACCTACGCCTCGAGAACTAAAGCCTCTCTCCGACATTGAAGATAAAAAAAGCCTCTGGTTTCAGGTCCCAATTATCCATTTTTATCTTGGGGATCCAGAAATGAGAAATAAGAATCCGGCAAGTGTGATCAGGGAGGCATTAGCTAAGGTATTGGTGTTTTATTATCCATTTGCTGGAAGGTTAAAAGAAGGTCCCTCAGGGAAGCTGATGGTAAATTGCTCAGGCGACGGTGTGCTGTTTATTGAGGCGGAGGCAGATGTTACCCTGAAGCAGTTTGGGGACGCGCTTTATCCCCCGTTCCCATGTATGGAAGAGCTGCTATACGATGTTCCTGGCTCTAGTGGCATCCTCGATTCACCATTGCTTTTGATTCAGGTGAAATTTTATGGGACAATATATGTTTGGTTGGCTGAAATCATGAAAATGATCAAAATTGATTCATGCGACACTTTACATTTTAAGCATGCTTCTGCATAAATTTTATACTAGTAGTATTTGGTGTGATTCTCTTATTAATTATGCATCTCCATTTTCATATAAGAACGTAAAATATTCATTTGCCAATAATTTTGGATCTGATCACCAGTCTTGATTGTTAGGTGACACGACTATTATGTGGAGGTTTTGTCTTTGCTATACGATACAATCATACCATGGGACTGACGGAACAGGAATAGCACAATTCTTGACAGAAGTTGGTGAAATAGCACGCGGTGCACTAGCACCTTCAACTTTGCCTGTATGGCAAAGGGAGTTTCTTTCAGCAAGAAACCCACCACGCGTGACATGTTCTCACCATGAGTATGATGAAGTGACAGACACCAATACAACAATCATCTCAACCGATGAGATGGAACAACGGTCATTTTTCTTTGGACCATTTGAGGTTTCAGCCTTACGTAGGTTTGTTCCAATACACCTACAAAATTGTTCCACATTTGATGTGCTAACATCAGCATTTGGCGTTGTCATACCATTGCTCTACAACCTCATCCTGAAGATGAGATGCGGGTTACATGCGTCGTTGATGCACGTTCTAAGTTCAACCCTCCTATCCCTATAGGATATTATGGAGCTGTTTTAGCCTTCGCAGTTGCGATTTCTACCGCTCATGACCTATGTAACAAACCAATAGGTCACATAATGGAGCTTGTGATTAAAGCCAAATCTAATGTTACTGAAGAGTACATGAGATCTATTGCAGACCTAATGGTAATTAAAGGACGACCCCATTTCACAACTGTTCGAAATTATGTCATATCAGATGTGACTCGTGTCAGGCTAAATGTAGCTGATTTTGGGTGGGGAAAGGCGCAAAATCCCGAATCATGCTAGTTACTATATACCTTTCCAAAATGATAAGGGTGAGTCTGGAATCATAGTACCTATATGTTTGCCAAGTGCCGCGATGAATAAATTTGTGAAAGAGCTAAACAACATGTTGCTACTAGACAACAACAATCATATTTTCCAAGAGCAACAAAAGTTAAATGCTTCATCCAAACTTTAACATCTATGATCTGATTCTCTAGATGATTACTCATGGCATCGATCTTCTCAGTGTGTTTTATATATGTAACAAAATGTTGATGCATTTCTTTTACGTATTAATAATTAATGGTTGCACGACTTGAGCTATGTTGTGTTATATGGTGTCGCATCTAAATAATCAATCAAAATGTAACTTCAAACTATCGATCTAGAAAGTATGTCTAGTATATTTAGTATATATGCGATAATCAAATATAAGGTTATCAAAATCATTCTTGTCATGTTATTGAAAAAGGTAGATCAGTTCTTTGAAGTAACAAGTATGAACTGTATATATGCATCGGATGTGCGTTGGATTTTACATATATAACGTAAACCAGTTGCCTTCTCTTTCGGTTAACGAGATTAATTGCAACATTTGAACGTGTAGTCTATAGAGGCCGAAATCTTTAAAGTCTAAAAAACACCACTCAACTCTGAAATTGTCATTAACTTATATAGACATCGTTAATACCAAAGTTGCCAAAAACCGCGGGCATAACGACCCGGATTTCAAAATTCATTAGATAGTTGGATTTGAGAAGCCTAATTCTTAGATAGGTTAGTCGGTTCAAACTTAATATTGGGTTGAGTTCATTAGGTTTACTGTTTAAATACACATGCTTATTATCAAAACTATGTATTTAATATTAATATACATGCTATCTAATAAAACTCTGTATTTTACATAGTATTAGAGTTTTAGGTTCAATCCATCACAAAATAGTTGTTCTTCGGTCAACGGCTACTCGCTAATGATTCAGAGGAATCCTGATCTCTTTATTTTCTTTCGCTTTACATTTTCGTTTTAGTGGTTTTTGTATACAATCCAAATCAAAAACCTTAGAACACAAAAACTCTAGCCGTTATAACACATTTCATATTATGTTGATTTAGCCATCAATCAACAAAATTTGTCTCGTCAGCATTACTTTTTGTTTTACCGGCGGTGATCATTGTCGTTTTTCGCATATAGTTGATCGCAAAATTGTCGCTCCTACCTAAAGGCAATGCAAGTCATGACGTAAAAGACGTCACACAAAGGAGAAAAAAGCAAGCAATAAAAAACTATGTCGTTAAATACAATTATGTTCCCGTTCCAACAAACAACAAAGAAGATTGTAGAAAAAGTGACTTTCAACATATGTTTCAGTTTGTCCGTTCGAATGTTATGTTCAAACTGTAAGGGAGTGTTAGATAGGTTAGTTGGCCCAAACTTAATAGTGGGTTTGAGTTCATTAGGTTTAGGGTTTATATTATGTTGCTTATTAAGAAAGCTATGTATTTAATATAAATACACATGTTATCCCATATGTAAGGCATGCAAATCAATAAAACTCCTTTGGTATTTTACACTAATTTCACAACGCAATACATTATGCAACTTTTTTATGAAACCCTAAGAGTATTATTATTGAATACATAGCTTCATTAACAACCAATTCATACCTTAAATCAAACGGAACCAAATCCACAATTAAGTGTAGGCCAACTAATCTAGTCATCTAACACTTCTAACGGTTTGAAAGAGAGGATTCCTGATGGACAAGCTAGTACATATGTTGAAAGCCTTTGTTGTTTGTTTAAACGGAAGCATAATTGTATTGTTGACATAGTTGTTTAGTGCTTGCAGTTTTCTCCTTTGTGTGACGTCTTTTCTTCGTCATGACTTGCTTCCTTTAGACAGGAGCGACAATTTTACGACCTACTATTCTCGAAAAACGACAATGAATACCGGCCATAAAACAAAAAGTAATGTTAATGCGACGAATTTGTTGATTGATGGCTAAGGTTATGATAGCTATAGTTTTTGTGTCCTAGCGTTTGTTATTTAATTAGATAAAAATACTAATAAAACGATAATAAATAGCAAAAGAAATAAATAAACCGGGATCTTTCCGAATTAGCGATGAGTAACCGATCATCGGAAGACAACTATTTCATGGTGGGTCGAATCTAAAAGTTCGTTACCATGTAAAGTAGGTCATGGGTTCCGGCAGTACTACCTATAGGTGAAGTGAATAAATAAGGATCTAATTTGTAAAGTTCATGGTAAAGTTATGTGTTCTATTGTTAATATATGCACTGCATTATTCTTAATAATATTTAATATAGTAATAATTATATATATTATGATATATTAATAGTTATATATATAGTGATATAAACTACGTATAGTTATCAAATTTCAATCAGAAATGAAATAGATATCATAGATGAGCCTGAAGAATGATTGCACGAAGGAAGAGAAGAGATCCAGAGTAGAGCAAAAGTTATAAGACTAAAATAGGGGAACTAAATGATCACCGGGGCAAGTTCGTACAGAGTCACAGAGTAAAACCGAATATCGCGTCATATTCAGGCAAAATCGAGCTTATAAACTCTAACGAGCAAATAATTTAATACAGATCAATTCACATGTAAAAATCGCGATTGTTGTATCAGGATTGGCCTTGGAACCACATAAAACTTTTGTAGTTGAAGAAGTTTTAACTAAATGTCAGCTTCTTCATACGTAATTATGTTAATGCACTGAAATACAAATAAATTGTGCATGTTGCCTAATCAATACATTTGTTGATCGGCACATAATACTTTTTCTAATGCCTGGTTAATTCTAAAGTTTAACGAAGTTTTCGCCCGTACTATAATGTAACACAAATTTTGGATTATAGCAATATTAGATCAGTAGATAGGTTGGCGTACAAAACGAAATTTTTTTATGATGTGTCACAACTGCGTCCTAAATAATACATCATGGAGTTACGCATGCCACTTTTAATTACCAGGTCGGATTTTTATTTATAATATCATTGGCTAATAGTTTTCGTTGTCAAATATATCTCACTTTTAAAAAAACTTTCTTCACAACTTTTTCATACACCAATATATACGATCTTGTGGAATTTTTTTAAATTTTTTTGAGAATTTTTAAAAAAAAAATTTCTTTTTTATACTTCTCACGGATATTTGTCTTTTTATTTGATCTTTATCCTATATATATATATATATATATTAATTACAAGCAATTCATACCCTAAATCAAATGGATGCAAATCAGAATTAGATATAGGCTCACTATTCTAGCTATCCAAATTTTGACACCCTTCCTCAAATCTTAAACACTGCTATAAATTCACCACCATTGTACGTAGCATATATCATCATGCACGTTTATACAAAATTAAAAACAAAGCTACACTAGATATGGCACAAAGCCACACCACCTTGACTTTTAAAGTACGAAGACTTGCACCGGAGCTCATCGTTCCAGCAAAACCCACGCCTCGAGAACTGAAGCCTCTCTCGGACATTGATGATCCACAAAGCCTTCGAATACACATGCCGGCTGTTCATTTTTATCGTGAGAATTCCAAAATGAGAAATAAAAATCCTGCGAATGTGCTAAGGGAGGCTTTGGCTAAGGTGCTAGTGTTTTACTACCCTCTTGCTGGTAGGCTAAAAGAAGGTCCTGCGAGGAAGCTGATGGTGGATTGCATGGGTGAGGGAGTGTTGTTTATCGAGGCTGAGGCGGATGTCACACTGAAGCAGTTTGGACAGGGGCTTCAACCGCCGTTCCCTTGTATGAAAGAGCGCTTCTATGATGTTCCTGGTTCTAGTGGCATCCTCGATACACCTTTGCTATTAATCCAGGTGAACCTTTTTGGAAATATTTTTCCTTTTATAACCAGAGTATTAAAAGCCGGAATGACTAACTAATGGCAAAACATAATTTAGTTATTTGTAACCGTCTATTTTTTTTAATTTAAAGGTGATACTTAAGTAAGACAAAAAAACTAATAACCTAGATGATGTCATGAAACAAAATGACTATTTAGAATAACAAGGTTTTTAGCCTGCGCTCCGCTGCGAAGCGTGAGATTTTTGCTTTGTTCTAGTACACGATACAAATTCTGTGCGGTTGATAAAAAAGTTTAATACAAAATTTACAATGAACCAAGTAAATAAAAAAATTGTAGTATATAAATCAAGATGGCAAGAAACAATAGTTATGAAAAATTAAGCGCATGATAAGCACGGTGACTCACTATTCTTCATCATTTTGCTAATGTACGCTGCCATATCTCTCGCACACATACATTCCACAATCATTCTCATCTTCTCTAATGTTGTTACCATCCTATGAAGAAATGTCATTTTTCTGAAGACTTGTAAGATGCCATGACCAACACCGTTCGTTGTATTCTATTAGCCAATTTCATCTGTTGCAGCACAAAAAACATGTGTTAAAGGGGGAGGGAACTGACACATTTTTGTACTTATCAATAATTATGCTATGCTACAGCCTCTTGGAGTTACTCATTAAACAATCATATAAGAACCATATCAGATATAAAATATAGTTAGTGTATTAAGTATGAAATATTCCATTCTATTAATACTCTCTCACATTAAAGATGACATTGCTTGTTGAGCTTTGTCTGCATCCTCCCATGATAGTTTAAATCCAAATTGTTGACTCATGTTTGCCATTATATCTGGACTCATACTTTTCATCATCGTCTTCCTTAAGGAGGGGAGGCCTTATTCAATCGAGACCCATTTGATCATAAATCACTATTTGTTGATGCTTAACCTGCTCTTTGAAGGATGGTGCCATATTGAGCATGTTTTGAAGTTCTTCTGGTGGCCCGCCGATGCCAGAGTTTCTGGATCAGCTTGAGACATGAAATTCTAAAACGACCTATCCAATATACAAAACAAGACGATTAATAAGAAGTGACAATTAATAAACTAAAGGCTTATATCATTTAAAATTGCATTATGTGAACTCAAAATGAATAGAAAAGTCGGTAGCCTAAACGGCGGATTCCCTGCGACATTACAATACCTCGCTCCTTATACAGGGGATTCACTCATATAACATTCACTTATTTAATCGAAAATTCCTTCCAACTACTGTAAACGGACAAACATAAGAGAATCCTAAATTGTTTTTCTTAAGAGATCTAAGAGTGTATTTGTGATAATATCGTTTTCTATTTATACCTAAGAATTAAAATTTGTAAAAATGGGAAAATGTGCTCGCAAAAACGCGTCCCGCTTTGACCCATACTAAAAACAACATATTTCAACCCCAACATGTTTTGACACATTGCCTCACTAACTTGGTTGTGGCAATGAGAAACGATTTTGCATTTTTTCTTCAACCTTTAATCGCTTCTCATTTAAATTTTGTAGGCATTAGGCATTAGATTCAGACGAACAAATTTGGATGGAGACGTGCATGACATCTAAAAAAAGCAATTATGAGTAAAAAGGCAACTAAATAAGTTAAACCAAACACCCCCTTATAAATCCTAACATGCATTATGGGCAAGTTGTTAAACGGGTCAACAATATAGAGTGTAGATTAGATATAATAATAAGCCAAATTGAAAAGAGGTACATTCCAATTTTGAGGGTCATGTTGCAAATGTAAGTTGTAAGCTTGTACTTTTGCCTTGTACTCTTGTATACTTCCCTCTATATAATGTATTTAGCAAAGCTACGAAAAAGCTGTTATGATTAGTATAATTTAAGACATCGTTTTATATACGACAATTTATGAAAAATCTGTTATGATTAGCAACTACAAATTAGTTCTAACATAACAGAAACCGCAATATCTTGAGTTGACATACCAAGTGTCTTTCCCCAATTCGGTAAGTCGCTCATTTACACGTTCTCTTTTTAGGAGTCGTCGTGGACAGAGAAAGTGGTGCTCCCAAAGGTCGTGGCTTTGTTAGCTTTGTGAAGCAAATGTCGTAGGAACAATTCCAACCACCCCAGCGAAATTTTCATCCAACGGTATTCCAGTAATCTGCAATACGTAAAATGTCATAATATTGACTACATTTTGCAGCCTAAAAAGGAATCAGTCATCAAGTACTGATACCTGATTCATAAAGAATAAGATTATAACCTCGTATCATAAAGCAAATCGACATTGATGCAATCGGCTTGTCCTAACACTTATGCTCCGCACAGATATCATATAGCTCTTAATCTTGACAGAGCCAACATCGATTATGAAAGCTGCGGTAGAAAGTAACCTGCCATAGAAGTAGTTGCTGGTGAAAATTAATTCAAACAATGAGATTTAACGATACGATGCTATAGTTTAGGTCATTATTTGAAATACTGAAGCACTAAAGCCATTTTAACAACTGAAAATACGCACCATAAGTCAGTGTGCTTGGGGTTGCCACATTTTTTGTTATCCGGAAAATGCTACACAAAATTACATGTATTGCATAAAGAAGTCGACTAAGAAATAGTTAAATATGTTACCTTCTAAAACGCCATGGTATATTCCAATCTATTTTCATCATTTGGCCATAAAGAAGTCGACAAAGAAATGTGTCATAGAATGGTTTACTTTCGGTCACCATGATCAATAACAAATGGACAAATACAATAATTGCTGGTTCCAAAAACGTTGGGCTCAGATTTGTGAGTGCGGGCATGGAGAAAAGGGTATGTGACCCACCATGTATTGAGAATCGATTTGCTCATCTAGGATAATAATAACAATGATTGATAACACGCAGCGGAATAATAAAGAACACAATCAAAATTATCACAAGGTTTTCTTTATTGAACGTTTCCCTATTACCCCAACTATAACTTGGGGCTACACCAACTAACTATGGTATACTATTCGACTCTCATCAGTCGACTTGCTATCTAACTATCTAGACTCTCATTGGGAGAGCTCTGGTTTTCTATGGATGGATATCTAAACCACACACCTATGATTCTCTTTATATAGAAAGATATCAAGGCTTACAACAAGATAAGAACAAACAATATATTTAAAACATTTAAGAATATCTTCTAATATCTTCTGTATCTTTATCATAATAAAGAGATCTTTTGAAATCTTCATTTTTATCTTCATATTCTCCACCAGCTTGAAGATTTCTGTAATTACAATTTTAGTCCATTTGTTTCATTCTTATATTTATTTTGTATCATCAAATCTAGAATCCCAACAATAGAGTTAAGTATCTTTGTTACACGTAAGAGCCTCAAAATATTGAGTCGAACAATGGAAGTTCGTTCATAATTATATTAGGTCTCAGTCTCTAAATTAATATACGTTGTAATAGGCTAGACGGGTAAACGGGCTCTTATTTGTAATCTAATCGGTCACGTGTATCGGGCGAAAGCCCAAGTAAAACCGAGCCCGGCCCGTAGAATTACTAAAGGCATGCAAGCCTATAAATACACCTCACCAAGGAAGGTGAGGTGGTTGGTTCATTTATAACATTTCAAGTTAATCATCCAATTCTATTTTTCTCTCTAACCTTCTCTCTCTAGATTCTCTCTCCACATTCTTTCTAATCTTCTTGTTAATCTTATTGAAGTGAAGTGATAAAGGGTTACCGACATTTGGTATCAAGAGCCTCGGGTGTTTCGTGTTTGATTCGTAGTTTAAAACAGTCGAATTTCGTGTATTATTTTTGTTGTTTGGTTCGAAATAGAAAGAACAAGCAAAAACCATGGTTTGATTTATATTTTTGTCGTTGGGTTTTTAAGGTTTTAAAGGTGTGTACTTTTTGTGCTTAAAAAACCCTTGTATCGTTTTTGTGAGGTCTACAATCATTTCGTGCCAAAAAAAAGGGTAAATCGAGAATTGTTTGACGTTGTTTAGTCACTGCGTTTTGACAAAGTTCTTGTTGCGCTTGTTGACAAAATTTCTTGGTGCGTTTTTGAGTCTGAGGTCATTGCGTGTTGTAGAAAAGTGACTGCATTTTGACCATTGCGTTTTGGTCACTTTGCGTTTTTGAGGCATTGCGTTTGAGTTATGCCGTTTGAGTCCTGCATTTTGAACATTGAGTTTTGTCTCCACAGGGTGCGTTTTGAAGACTTATCATTGCGTTTTGACTAAAACTTATTGCCCAAATTTTTTATCCCATTGGTTTTGTTTGTCCAAGAAGTGTTGCGTTTTGAGTAGAACACGTTGCGTTTTTGAGTAGCACATTGCTGTTTTGATCAACTGTTGCGTTTTGATCATTGTTTGTACGTTTTGATCAAGTGTTGCGCTTTGATCAAGTGTTGCGTTTTGGATCAAGGTCGTATCCGCGACGCATCAGATGGTATTTCGACGAACTTTGTGAATATATATTAATCAAGCTTATCAAAACCATCACATCAAAGAAAACAACTTATGGCTACTTTAAATACAGGAATTTGGACTTTAATTTGGAATACACAGGAACATAATCAAAAACTTTAAACAAACAACATTAACTTCACGGTTTTCTCTCGAATTTTGTAAAATCCAGATAGAACTCT
Organism: Tanacetum coccineum; assembly: GCA_026074375.1. Classification (NCBI taxonomy): domain Eukaryota; kingdom Viridiplantae; phylum Streptophyta; class Magnoliopsida; order Asterales; family Asteraceae; genus Tanacetum; species Tanacetum coccineum. The sequence goes on along the minus strand of BQNB010038941.1, from coordinate 37,248 downwards.
GTTCGGTTTAAATCCTTGACTTGAAAATCCCGTGGAAATTATTACTTTCAATTAAAACCCAAAATCCAATCAACACTATAACACTAAGATCCTTCAATCATTTTTCACTTCATAATTCTTTAATAATTCATCTTTGACAACTCCAAAGTGTAACTTCCACAAACGACAGTTCAAAAGCATAACAAAAATAATGGCAGCAGGTCAAGGGATGTCACCAATGCTTTGCCACAGGACGATATGCACTAATGGCGATTACGGTTTTACAATACATTGATACAAGACAAATGGTGATTGCCGTACGGAATGTGCATTTTAAGGTCTACACTCCAAAGTTTGTACAAACACAGCTGTTCCTGCCTAAGAGGATTTTCCAGCAGTTCCTGAACAAACAACAAGTCGAGATGTTACGAATATGACTCTGAGCAACAGGATCTCATTATGAATCAGAAAAAAAGAAGCGATTTAATTAGTATTAATGGATTGGAGATGAAATATACTCACTATTTATGTTATGTCAGACAGCTCAAGGAGAAATGTGGGGAAGCCATCGAAAAGGCTACAACAAGGTGAATCACTCAATATTAGATGTCACGACAAATTATTTTGGAGTTTGGTCAAATTCACCTTTCACGATGAGAAACAATTGAGTCTTAACTACACACGGATTTCTACAAAATGATGAATGAAATGATTCAGAAAACAATTTTGACAGTTTGCAACGATGCAAGTATTGTTCAATTTATTCAGCAATTCAACAAGAATTGGTCCAGATTTGTCACAATTGTGATGCAAAACACAAGTTGGATGAAGTTTCATATTTTTTTAAACATAGCATTTGGACATCTGCGCAAAAATACAAAAGGAAAGTTTAATGATCCGTGAGAAAGATGGCAAAGAATGCTAACCCATTAGCACTTGTTGCTACTGCTCAAACACTTCAAGACCCTTATTATCAATCATCAAAGTCTCACAAATCATATGCACCAACATCAAAAGCTTCACTTCCAACCAGATCTCATGCAACTACAAGATACAAAGGCAAAGAGATCGCCAAACCAATCAACCACCATTGAGTCGGCTTTTGAATGAAGACAGTGTTCCTGTACAAGCTCAGAAGGATAAGGACTGCAGAAAAAATTTGGCTTATGCAAAGTACTTCAAGAAACTCTACAAACCCTACCAACAACAACCTCAGAACTTCCTACAAACACCCAAAAACAAAAGATTGTGGATAATACTCCAAGTTCAGGAATGACAATCAGACTGGAAGTTTGGGAATCAGAGGTGCAGTGAATGGTTGTTGGGTCCTAGGGAAAATGTAGGTGGTCCAGTAGTGCTAACGTCTGAGGATACAGTGTTTTTTAACTGCAAGGAATTTGGTCATTATGCTAAGGAATCAGAAAGCCAAAACGGGTTTAGAGGACTTTCACGTATCACAAGGGAATAGATGTTGTTGTGTAAACAAGCTTGAGAAGGCGTTCAACTTCAAGTAGAGCCAATATGATACTGGTAGCAGCGGATGAAGAGATTGATGAAAAAGAGTTGGAAGCACATTACAGTTACATGGCCAAAGATTCAGGGAGGTTCCTAATGCAGTCTTCAGGCAAGACACTGAGCATTGGAAAAGGTACATACGATATGTCGATAAATGGGTTTGCAATGACATACAACGTTTTGAGCCCATCTGAATCCATTAGTAAACATGTGCCAGTGGAAACGGATTATGGATAGTAATGTCAACTCCTGACTCACCGGATCATGTGTGATAATGAGATTCAGGATGACAAAAATGACTGTAGAATGTGATGTTATGGAGGTGTTGCACTTGCTAATTTAATGCTAATTTAAAGTCGAGAGTGTCGTATTGAAAATAAAAAGATTCAAAAGCAATTAGAAAGCAAAAATGCAAAATTGACTAAGAGTTAACTGAGTGCAGAATCTTTCTTGCCGGAAACTGTAGAACTTAGGAGGAATCTAAATAGTTATTCGGGATAGTTGCGTAGTTGCACCTTCAAAATAAACAGACTGAGTTTGAGAGGTACAAGGACTTTAATGACGTTACAGGGGACTCATGACAAAACTGACATAAGTTATCGTAGCTTAGGCACTAATAGTCAAAAGAATTGACGTAAAAGAAGGTTAAAACGTGAAAGCCTACGATAATTTCTGTTGTCACAGAGAAACATGATGAGTGTAGTCAAACAGAGTCTTTTTAAAAAAGTACATTACGAAGGTTTGTTAAGGAGAAAACAAAGGTAAATAAACAGATTTGGAAGCTTTAAGGAAGATAAAGATATTGACAAAATGATTTAATGGAAAACCAGATAAAGTTTTGATGATTCTGTTTGACAAACGAGTCAAGCAATTCAAACCATTCATATTTGAGTACCCAAAATGCCCTACATTTAATGGAAGACCTACCTTTGCCAAATCCAAGGTTACTCAAAATGCTCAAAAGTGAGATGCCATGTTGTATGCGAGCCTACATGACAATTGATCCTGCAAAACAAGACTCGTACCGATAGGGTAAGAGATCAGACTCTTGATGCAGAGGAGTCGATCAAAATTGAATAAAGAACTTAGTTAGGTGAAACTTTTAGAATACATAAAGTTAAATAGTCTTTATGAAATTGTTTTAAACCCCCAACCCAACCAATATTGAAATTCAGTTCGCACAGGCAAATTGAAATAAGAAAAGAAAATGTGGAGAAAATCATTTGTGAAAACATAGCTCCAAACTTTTCTTCAAAAATATAGATTTTCTTACCCGTGTCTAAATCAGTAGCAAAAGTAGAACAAGCTATAAATGTCTATGACAAATACATTAATCATCTGAAAGAAATTGTCAATCAAGCTTTGGGTAAAACATTCAAACACTTCTCTCTTGTAATAACCCAATGCGCAAATATGGAATCCTAGTAAGGACATGTTGATGCCCCTTGTGCCCTATAAGACTCAGATATGATAGTTCGAATAATGTACATGAATTAAGCAGGAAATGCATGCAGATTTAAGTACGTTGAATCTCTTGACGTGAACCTTGATGAACTTGATTGATAAGGCAGAATTTTCCAACATGTATGATAATCTTTTTGCAAGAATGTGTGCTTAAGATGCTATGTGTTCTTATTTGCAATCTTCATCTTGATTTAGATGGAAGATCATCTCGAATTACAATGCTTATTTCTTCATTAAAAGCATGGATGTGACTGTCTGCACATAAGCTTTTTGGAACAAACTGAATTTGTAAGTAAAGATTTACATGTGCTTTTATAGAGTTTTGTCTAAATTAGAAAAAACATCAATTTCTCTTCGAAATCGCTATACAGAATGTCTAAGAACAACTAAAATGACACAGTTTGCAAATGAAAAGCATCAAATGTATGGTTCGAAAGGAACAAAGTGAACGATATTTTGAAATACAAGAACTTGAAAGCTCATCTGCAAGACAAGACATCGCAATAAGTGAGGTTAAAGAAACTCATTGAAAAAATGCAAAGGAAAATCTTTGGATCCTAGTTTGATGAAACCATCTGTTGTTCGACAACAAATGCTCAAAGGATTCCAAAAACCTCAGTTTTAGGAAAACTGGTCCACTTTTTCAGACTCTTCTTGAGGCAGAAAATATTTTTTGCAAGAAAAAGGTCAGTTTTAAAAATAATGAGTCAGTAGGTTTAGGGTTATCAAAACAGTAGTACTCCACAAAATTTGCCTCAAAAAGGCAACGCAAGCTGTAAGAAAACAAAAATTTGATTAAACCGGCATGTATGATTGCAAGTTGTTACCACACAAACTAGAGCACAACCGTTGAATCAGATTCTTGGAATACTTATCTAGCATATTAATTATGGAGTAGATCACCAAAACTCATGTTAGCAGGACACAGCTAGGAGCTATCAATTTGAAGATATGGTTATGCCAAACTAACTAGTCTTTGTGAAGTTTAAGAAGACTGAAAGTAGAAGAAAACACGTAGGATTTTAGTATTCTAATTCAAACAAAGTCTGTAACTGGTGTAATGACAGTTTAAATTCCAGAACATCGAGTGTTAATGCTGTTTGTGATACATGTGGAAAATGTGTGTTTAATTCGGAATATGATGCTTTTTTTTTTACTTGTGTTTCTAAGTTTTTGAAAGACGTGAAGGCTAGAACTAAGAAAGGCCTAATGTAGTTGCCTATTAGTACTAGAAATCAAAAGTCATGCAAACATATCTGTTGCAAACACCATAAGGAAAACAGTTGCATCAGAATCCACTATCACAAAATTCAAAGATTACTATAGGTAGTTGTATATAGAAGACTAATAGGCGGGGAATAGGGTGGAAATAGCAAAAACAATGTCCATCGCATATACATGGGTTCCTAAGACTAAAAAGAAATGGGTACCTAAAGTTAGGAACGAAAATGTGACTAAGAAAGTGTGCAAAAGAGAATTAGTTTTGCCATAGATAATGCATCTAGGATAACTAATCTCTTGAAACTCACAAATACTGTAGGATCCAATTTGTCATGTATTCCATCGTCTTCTAATTCTCTTGCAGATTGTATAACTCATCCTATTCCTTGTTGACTCTGGATGCACAAAGCACATGACGGGCAATCTAACACTGTTATGTAATTTTATTGAAAAATATATGGGTACCGTTCGTTTTGGCAATGATCAATTTGCTCCAATTCTTGGTTATGGAGATTTGGTTCAAGGAAATATCATGATCAACAGGGTTTATTACGTCAAAGGCCTCAATTACAATCTATTCTCAGTTGGTCAATTTTGTGATGCGGATTTGGAGGTTGCTTTTCAAAAATCTACGTGTTTTGTTAGAGATCTTTAAGGAAACGATTTACTTATCGGTAATCGTGGATATGATATCTATACAATTTCTCTTTAAGAAACAACTTCATCAACTCTAATCTGTCTAATGGCTAAAACATCACTAACTCAAGCATGGTTATGGCATCGAAGACTTTCTCATCTTAACTTCGACTACATCAACTTGCTTTCAAAGAAGGATGTCGTGATTGGTTTACCAAAACTGAAATATGTCAAGGATCAACTATGTTCTTTTTGTAAAGTGTGTAAAGCAAAAAGAAGTTCATTCAAGACAAAGACTGCTCCAAGTTCAAAAGGACGGTTAAATTTGCTTCATATGGACTTATGTGGTCCAATGCAAGTTGCTAGCATAAATGGGAAGAAATATATTCTGGTAATTGTAGACGACTACTCCAGATACACTTGGACTCTCTTTCTACGATCCAAGGATGAAACATCAGAAGTTTTAAAAGATTTCCTCACGATGATCTAAAGAAATCTTCAAGCCCCAGTAATTTTTGTTCGAACTGACAGAGGCACAAAGTTCTTAAACAAGACACACCATGCATTCTTTAAAGAAGAAGGAATTAAGCATCAAACTTCTACTCCTCGAACACCTGAACAGAACGGCGTTGTCGAAAGATGAAACCGTACTTTAGTTGAGGCTGCTCGAACGATGCTTTTAGCTTCTAAACTTCCTTTGTTCTTTTGGGCTAAAGAAATTGAAACAGCATGCTATACTCAAAACAGATCTATCATCATCTCGACACATGAGAAAACGGCATATCACATCATCAATAACAGGAAACCTCTCACATCTTTGGTTGCACTTGTTACCTAACCAAAGATGGTGAAAATTTAGATAAGATAAAAGAAAAAGGGGAACCATGCATTCTGGTGGGATACTCCACTCAGTCGAAGGGATATCATGTCTACAACAAGAGAACAAGATTGATAGTTGAATCCATACATCTCAAATTTAATGAGATCAAAGAGATGTCCGAGACGTCTGTTGCTAATGACACTTCAGGCCTTGTTCCCCAACGACAAAAGGTGTTAGATTATGACAACCCTGACCCCGCACCAGAACTACAAAATGTTTCTCCTTCAGGAAATACAACAGTTCCATCACAACAGGAGTTGGATCTTCTTTTCGGTCCTTTGTACGATGAATTTTCCAATGATGGTACTTCTCGTGTTAACAACAAGTCTTCTTCTCCCACTGATAATTCTACTCAACAAGACACACCTCCAATAATGAATATTCACCCTACATCAGAACCATCAACTCCTATAAATGTTCATGCTGAGGAAAACAACGATAATCAAGTAGAATTTACCAATCCTTTCTGTATACCGGTACAAGAAAATGCTGAGTCTTCCTCACGCAAAAATTGGTACTTCAAATATGCATACCTTCAATCAACCTCAAGATTTCAAATACCGATGGACTAAAGATCACCCGTTAACTCAAGTTCGCGGCAATCCATCCAAGCCAGTGCAAACAAAATGACAACTTGCAACAGATCTTGAAATGTGTATGTTCGCACTCACCGTGAGTATTGTTGAACCGAAAAACATTAAGGACGTAATGGCTGATTCTGCATGCATAAAAACAATGCAGGAAGAACTTCATCAGTTTGACAGACTACAAGTCTGGGAACTCGTTGACAAACCTTTTGGCAAGAACGTAATCAAGCTAAAGTGGTTATGGAAAAACAAAAAGGATGAAGACCAAACTGTAATTCGCAACAAAGCACGACTTGTAGCAAAGGGTTATGCTTAGGAAGAGGGTATTGATTTCGAAGAATCATTTGTTCCAGTTGCTCGCTTGGAGGCTGTTAGGATTTTTGTTGCATATGGTGCACACAAGTCTTTTCTAATTTATCAGATGGACGTGAAAATGGCATTTCTTAATGGTTTATTGAAGGTGGAGGTTTATGTTGCACAACCAGACAGATTCGTTGATCCTGATCATCCAGAAAAAGTTTACTGTGTAAGGAAAGCTCTATATGGATTAAAATAAGCTCTAAGAGCCTGGTATGATAAACTCTTAAAATTCCTGATTTCCAAAGGTTTTACTAAAGGTATCATTGACCCGACACTATTTATGATAAAATACGGGGAGGATATTCTACTTGTGCAAATTTACGTTGATGACATTATTTTTGGTTCCACAAACCTTAAATTTTCTAAACGATTTGAAAAATTAATGCACAGTAGATTTGAGATGTCCTTAATGGGGAAAATGAAATTCTTTTTAGGACTTCAGATCCACCAATCCCCATGCGGTATTTTTATCAATCAGGCCAAATATACTTTAGAGATTCTTAAAAAACATAGTATGGAAAAAGGACAAAGCATTGGTACACAAATGGCTATGAAACCTAAATTAGATGCATACTTGAGTGGTAAACCCATAGACCAAATTGACTACCGTAGCAAAATCGGGTCACTCATGTATCTGACATCTAGTAGACTAGACATAGTGTAAGCTGTATGTTATTGTGCAAGATATCAAGCAAGACCGATTAAAAAACACCTCAAAGAGGTAAAAAGGATCTTTCGATACTTAAGAGGTACCATTAACATAGGACTCTGGTATCCGAAGGGTTCTGGCTTTGAACTAACAGCTTTTTTTAATGCCGATCATGCCGGTTGCGTTGATACTTGCAAAAGCACTTCTGGAGGAATACAGTTCCTAGGTGATAAGTTAGTCAGCTGGATGTCAAAGAAGCAAGACTGTACAACAATGTCATCTGCAGAGGATGAATACATGGCGTTATCTGCAAGTTGTGCTCAAGTAATGTGGATGAGGACACAGCTTAAGGATTATGGCTTTAACTACATCAAAATACCGTTGTATTACGACTCTCAGTCAGCCATAGCAATCTCATGCAACCCCATGCAGCACCCCCGTACCAAGCATATCCATACTCGGTATCATTTCATAAAGGAACAGGTTGAAAATAGTATATTTGAATTGTACTTTGTTAGAACTGAATACCAACTAGCTGATATGTTTACTAAAGCCTTAACCGAAGATAGATTTCAGTATCTTGTCAGGCGAATTGGTATGAGATGTTTGACTCCAGTAGAACTGGAGGTTCTGACAAACGAATTTGCTTGATATTTCTTCAAACATCAACATGTACATATTTATAAAATTTCAAAAAGAAAAATACAAAAATATAAAATTTCAAAAAGAGAATACAAAATTAAAAAATCAGAAAATGTTTCACAAAAAGAATCTTCTGGACTTGACTCTTGGAATCGATAACATTTACGTACCTAAAAATGTTAATTAACATCGACATGGGCGTGTAAATAAAGTTCGAACAGGAGTTTCAAATGTTTTCAAAACATGTCATTTCTAATTTTTCTTTATGACTTGTAATCACTCTCAAATTGCAACTCAGACCCGAATGACAAAGGAGAGTCTACGCATATGTGCGCTTATCCTTAGCGTTAGAAGAGAAGTCTTCTAACATTTGGTTTTTCAAAAAGTTAAACATAATTTTTCAAGAATTTATTCATGACAATTCAAAAATTTTACAAAATTGCGTGTTCAACACTCCATTCCTCATATTGTTTTACAAGACAATTATTCTACATTTGGTGTCATTTTTAAATGAGTCAATGTTTGAGGGGGAGTTTTCTGAAAAACAATGTTTTAATGATTGTTGGATACATCATAACATGACAATTCTTATGTATTCAACACATTATAAAAGGTCTTAATAACATCTAAGGACTAATAATGGCTATTAAATAGATTGATTGTTATAAGATGATTAGGTGGTTAAGCATAATTTTTTAAGAATTCTTTGATGACAATTAATAATCTTTCAAAATTGTGTGCTTAACAATGCTAACCCGCAATTTTATATTCATTTTAAAACTTGGTATCATTATTTTTGTGTCAAACATATGTAAAACCGAGGGGGAGCAAGTTAATGTTCCATATAATTCATGCAAAGTATAAAAGTTTTCTCTCCATGGTATTTTCAAGACAAATTTTAATCACAAAGTATTTCAAAAACTAAGTGAATTAGTATTTAAAATAAAGGGAGAAATGTATTTAAAATGTGATCTTGAAAATAATAAGTGATCTCATCGACACAAAGTGCTTGATACTTTTCGAAAAAGGTTTTATGGTTTTGATCTCATACCCTACAACATCTTATTTCACGACGATTCTGAAGTCATAAGGTGGTTAGGTTAGGAATTAGTCCTATGATCCAACCAGAACCGGAGGGATCTACCCAAGGACACTCCATAGTTAGAAATAGCAGTCCTTAGGTATGATTGGAGATGAATATGTATAAGGGAAGAATGCCGACTAAGATTGAGCTAACACTGGAACAATCACAACAAGGTGTTAGTAATGACGTCTTGGTAAGCATTGAAGGGGTTGAAGAATTAAAAAGAAATGTATGGATAAACGGTCTAAAGAAAGTAGCCCTCCCTACACCTTAGGCAGAAACTGGGTCAATACATAATCTATCAGATTTCACAAAGATGAATTCTTTTACTGAAGACGACATCATGGACCCAGTGATGCAATGCACAACCCTTCCCAGCCATTCGGGTTTCTCTCAACAGAAACTTGTCTCATTTGTCATAAAGATACACACGACTTCTATTGGCTTTCTCGCTTAGAGTTAGTTGATATTAAATAGGTGGTAGTCTGCTCCAGCCTCCGATTACTAAAACCAAAACACACTAATCGAGTCTAGAGTTAAGAGATCTATAAATAAATTTCATTAGGACACATTCCATTACTAATACTTGTTGAGCACCAATTAGTTCACAAGCTGTTAACAAGAGTCCTATGCATTATCATTGTGATCTTGCTAGAATATCAGAGTGATACTTATGTACTCATAATGAAGATGGAAATCTTACTTGAGCCAGCATCAAACAAGCTCTTGGTAGGTGACTTACAAAATTCTATATGAATCAAACTTGTGTCAACTAGAAAGAAACGATGGTGCGATTTAATGCGAATCAAACTTGTTCCAGTAAATGAATTGACGACTTAATTAGAAAGATAGTAACTATTTGATTCACTCTTACCGTGTTGTCTGCTTTGAGATGCTCTGGTAATGAGAACGGCTAGTGCAGCTACAAAACCCTATCAAGGAGATTCTTTGAATCTACCTGATCATAGGTACAATATTTATACTATAAAACAGTCCTACGGAACCGAAGGTTAATCTAACCAAATCCGGACAAATGACAAAGCCATATTCATCCACACGCTTTATTGCTAACTATTTCATTTCAGGATACATAAAGATGGAGATGGTGATGCCTTATTCCAGCTGAAGACGGATTCATTACTACGTGCTCATGCTCAAACTACAAAGACATACTATAAGCATCAAGATTCAAGAATCATGAAAGCTCAAGAATTAAAGACAAAGACTCCCGCATAAACTCTGATATACAAGATCTTCCTTTAAATATATCAAGTCTATCAAGGGAGATTGTTAGCAAGCTTTCAAGATGATGCAAAGTGTGAGCATGTTGGTCAAGACACAAGATCACAAGGTGGGAAAGATGATCAAGACGGAAGGATAAAGATTTAAAGATCCCGGACGCAAAGATGAAGTCAAAAGACAATGACAAAGGCTAAAGATCAAAGATCACAAAGCATGAAGGAACAAGCCTACAACAAGATAAAGACCAAGACAAAGACAAGAGCTTAACGACAAAAGCAATCACATTGATCTCACAAAGGAGTGTCACAATGAACTCACTTCAGGGGAGATTGTTAGCCTCAAAAATATTGAGTCGAACGAGAAGTTCATTCATTTAGAATATTAAGTCTCGGTCATTTATATATTAAATGTTGTAAAAGGCTAGAACGGGTATTGGGCTCATTTAATGTAATCTAATAGGTCACGTGTATCAGGCGAAAGCCCAAGTAAACTTGAGCCCAACCCAAGACAAACCCACGGCCCATTAAGCCTTCTATAGGCCGGCCCACATTGGGTATTTAATCCCCTCTCCATGTGTAGAGAGAGGGTTGTTGGTCTCATTTGTAACTTTGCAAGTAAATCAACCAATTCCATTTTTCTCCCTACTTTCTCTCTCTAGTTTCTCTCTCTAAAGTTCTTCATTTGATCTCATCTTATTTTTCTTATCATTGATTCATACAAGTTATAGAAGTGAAGTGATTCTGGGTTTCCGACAAAATTGTTTAGATTAATTCGCATCAGTTTTAAGTCATATGATTGTATTGACTAATCCCAGGTTTCATGCAGCAATTTCATACAGGAAATAACCTATATAATCGGGTGCAGGAAGTTTTTCAAAGAAAACAAAAATAAAAATTTTGCTCAGAGCCTGGAGACGGCATTAGGATTAATCCTAACGGCATCGTAAGCCCAGCTACAGGAAAATTTAAAAATTTTCGAAAAATAGTTTGCATAACATTTAAAATTTGTAATTCTTTTATAAACCTGCATAAACCTATTATTACATCATTACTCTCATCATATCTTTACTGCTTTCATAGAGTCAAAACCTTAAATTCTCGTTGTATATATCTATCCCGCCGGTTTTATGCTTGGTGTAGTTGTCTTTGTCTTTGATTACAAGTTATATTTGATAAGAAGAAGCTTAAAAGTTCTTAGGAAGCTTCATTGGACGATTCTTGGAGGACGATTTAACCAGTTATCGCATGTTTCTTTTCCATTATTGAGCAAACTAGAGGAGTACTAGTTTATTTTACTTGTTTTCTTTTCCCTTTATTCGTTTTCACGGGTACTTCTATAGAACATTGGGGACAATGTTCAACTTAAGTGTAGGGGAGAAAATAAGCCTTAGAAACTATTCCTTCATTTGCCATTTGCTTGTTCCTATGATGAGTAATATATCGAAACATAGCATAAAAAGGTTATTTTGACCAAAATTTTATTTTTTTATGACACATACCAACTAAAACTGAGTATTAATAGCATCTCATGGATAGGAATTTATATGACTAGCACAAAAACCCTCAGAATTCCACCCCAAAAATGTGAGGTTCGCCTTTAGATCTATAGGAATTCAGGTATCTATTTTTGATACCCAAGATAGCGTATACCTTTAGCTTGTTCAAGTTAAGGTTTAAATGCAGTCATATGTGTTTATTCCGTCGTTACGGATGTGTACGTATGGTCTTTGTAGCCTTTTCTAGAGCATTGGTATCGGTATTAAATTATATGAGTGTACCGGTAGTATATTAAATTCTAGAACTTATTTTTGTGATGCATCCCGAGACCGCATAGTGAGTATTAGGATTTGCTAGATAAGAGGCACTAGGATTAACCCATGTTTTAAACCTGTAATTGTTATGATGGTCACACCGATCATATAACTATCCCATACCCTTTCCAAGCACTCATTTTTAGTCCAGGATACCCCTAATACAACCCTCTGAGCCTATCTTTTTCACAGTTCTCATAATTTTCTGGTTTAGCCAGACTATTAATGAAGAGCATTGTCACCCTTAAACTAATTGTTACACCTAAATCACCTTAGCCTACCTTGTATGTACTCACTTCCAGTACATTGTTGTTTTAACCCAAGTTAATTATTAAGTACACGGTTGCTAGGTCCTTATCCTTGTAAATACAGTTTTGGGACGATTGGGATTTATGGTAGTATTTATTTTGCGGAAGAATAGGGAAGAAAAGTTAAGTCAATACTCCCATATGTTTGTCAAATGATCTCCATGTTATGTTGATCCATCTCAAATTGGGTCATTAGTTAGATTGTAAATAATTGAGTATTTAAAAGTTTAAGTATAAGGGTGTATCTATAAACCCATATGATGTATTATATGTTTAAGCAATGGCAGGACAAAAGTGTAAAAAAAATTAGAAAAAAAAAGAAAAAAAAATATTAAAAAAATGTATATAAAAAAGTAGAAAAAAATATACGGGCTGCTATTTGCTTATGTTTATGTTTATCATAGAGTCAAGAAAAGAAAAAGAAAAGAGATTGATGTATAAATCAAATTACCGCGAGAACTAGATGCATTGCGACTCGACAACAAGCTGTATTTCATAAGGGAGCTAAACTCACATGGTAGCGACTGGATCAATTCTATGGAAAGTACACTCATCTCTTCTCAACTACCTCGTCTGTTTCAGTCCTCAGTTGAACTCTAAAGACCAGAGGTCCCTTAGGGGGATCGACTTTAATACTTCATAAAATTCAGGTAAATAATATAATCTTATTTTATTCCTATTTTACCTTTAAGTAAAAAAATTATTTTTACCGTTTACCTGATTCTGTAATTTTTACGTTTAGCCGTCTTTTAGGTTATTGCTCATCTACGTTTATTTCAATTCAATATTTTATTATTTTACCCCGCGAATTTTATAAAATTCTATTTTAGTAGATTTATTTTTGTAGAATACCTTAACGCATATGTTATGGAATTCGTTTAGAGTTTTAGAGAGAGAAAGAGGTAGTTGGATGAACACCTAGAGAGAGAAACAAAGAAGAGAATATTATATTAAGTGTATGTGAAAAATGAACAACCAACACCCTCTCTATGTGTGGAGAGGGCTTTTATACAAAGGTTAGTGGTCGGCCATGGGCCTTAAAAGAGGCTTTCCATAGGCCTTTAGCCCGGTTAGCTTTTTAACTTAACCTTTCGACTTACTACGCGCTACGACTAACTATATTGGTAGTGACTGATACTTTTTCGTATTTCTAACAATCTCCCCTAAGGGAGGTCACTCTAATTTATAAGAAACTTAAACCTAGCATACTATGCTTTGACTTTAGTCTTGTGCTCATAGTCTTTAACTTCAATATTTAACTTGTGATATGTTGTAGTGATTATTAACTTTAGGCTTGAGCTTGTTCTAATAGGCTTGACTTGTATGTGAATCTTGAACTTCTTTGAGATCATCAACTAAGCATAATCTCTTATCATCATCTTGTGATCTTTAGCCTTCTTGTGATCTTGTGACTTTTGGACCAACATGCCCATACTGTTGTTGTTTCTTGGTCTTGAAAGCTTGAATAAGATATCTTTCTTGAATTTCTGTAACTTTAACACTTCGTCACTTTATGGAGGACGAATGATATCAATCTTAATTCATTGTCACCTTAAGAAAGACGTACGGTATCAAAGTAGCAGAAGTCTTGAAACATGTACTTGAGCTTTCATGATATCTTTATATATGTCGGTTGAGTATGAGCATGTGGTATTGGCTTCGACTTATCCTCGGGAAACTGCTACCACCGTCAGGAAATCTACATAAATGGGTTAGTGATAAACAACATATATGGATGAAAGTGGCTTTGTAACTTCGTCGAATACGATTGTAACAACCACGGTTCCCCGTTATTCCGTAAAAATACTACCTATGATTAGGTAGGATTTAAAAGAATCTTCTTGACAGGGTTTTACAGCTGCACTAGCCGTTCCTATTACCGGAGCGTCTTAAAGCAGACAACACGGTAAGAGTGAACCGGTAAGTTACTATCTTCCCGATTAAGCCGTCAATTTATGTTCAGCTTTCCTATGTCCAAATACCCTTGTGAGGCTTCCCATGGACATAAGATTGAAAATCGATTTAGAAAATCAGTCGGTGTGTCAATATGCAAACGGTTTTTATGACACACTAATAGTTTTATCTTTTTCAAAATTCATTCAATTCATAAGCTGGACCGAATCGATATCCAGTATCACAAGTTTGATCCTTATAGGATCTCACAAGTCACCTACCAAGAGCTTGTTTGCTGTTGGCTCAAGCAGGATTTCCATCTTCACTATGAATACTTAAGTATCACTCGGATGTTCTGGAAAAATCACAAGGATAATGCGTAGAACTCTTAATATATTTCTTCTTATTCACATTTTGTAAATTAGCAAGCATGATTTTAACAAGTGTCCTAATGAGATTTATGGATGATCTCTTTTGGCTCTAGACTCAATAGTGCACTTTGGTTTTAGTGATCGGAGGCTGAAGCAGACTGCCACCTTTTCAATACCAACTAACTCGGAGTGAGAAAATTGATAGAAATGCGTGTAATCTCTGTGAGAAATGAAACATAAATCTTTTGATAGATTCTGAGTGGCTAGGAAGGGTTGTGCATTGCATCACTAGGTCCATGATGTCAGTCTTCAATGTCAGCAATCATCTTAGTGATTCTAGACAGCAAATGTATTAACCTAGTTTCTGCCTAAGTGTAAGGAGGGCTTCTTTCTTTTCACCCTTTATCTTTACTTTTCTTTTTAATTCTTCAACCCCTTCAGCGCTTACTGAGACTTCATAACTAGTACCTTGTTGGGCTTGTTCCAGTACTAGATCCATCATAGCCGACACTTTTCCCTTAATCATACTTTACTCCTTTTTTCATACCTAAGGACTTCTACACTATCTAGTGGAATATCCCTGGGTAGATCCCTCCGACTCTGGCTGGATCATGGGAGTGGATACCTAAACTTAACCACCTTATAACTCCAATGCAGTAATATAAATGATCGGTCTTTGGTACTTCTATGTTTCAACCATCACTTAACCATTTGCTCCCACTTCATATGTGCATCGATTAATCGAAAGAGTTTAGTACATATATAGGAAAGCGTACACTTGAGATCATAAAAATCACGTTATTAGCCATATATTTTAATCACATTTTCTCCTCTTATAAAAAATGTCAAATCTCTTGATATTTTGGATATCAATTGATTTAAATATTCATGGTTTTAGGGAAAAGATGTCTAATTATTAACAAGCCGATTATTGAAACATATTAATACCCCCCCCCCCATGAATTATGAGGGAATTATATGGTGTTTGAGTATGTTAATTTGAAATTTTTTGAATTTACTAAGAAATTCTTGAAATTCATACTCAAATACTATATAAGGCTACTTTTAAGTCTACACTACATATATACATATTCACAAGTTTATAAAATATACAAAATGACCTTATGATGACGAATATAATATGACAAAGTCATATTTCTTTGAAGTAGCCGGAGGTCAGTTCCATAGTGCCTTCTACCAACAAACTTGTTAGGAATTATGTAATCCAATTTTCTTACCATGGTTCTTGATTTGGAGAATACAAAGACCTCTCAACAAAGTGAGATTGCAAGCTTGAAAAGAAGAAGGTCAAGAACTCATAAGGTGAAAAGACTATACAAAGTTGGTTTGACTGCAAGAGTAAAAGTCCTCTGGTGATAAAGACAGCTTGGGTGATGATGCATCCAAACAGGGGAGGATAAATGATATTGTTGCTGATGAAGATATTACCTTGATTCTTAATATCAAGTCCAGCAACTTAAGATGTAAAGAAGTGTTTGGAAGCATCCTCCTAGAGATTAAGAAGCTTTTAATGAAAAAACTTGATGATTAATCTAGATGAATATCAAGTTTAGGAGAGGATTGTTAGGAATTAAAAGTCTTTTTAATACTGTTAAATATTAATGCTACTAGTCAATGATAAAATAGAAGTTTCAACTAAAGTCATTAATGTTGATTGAAGACATTAATGATGATTGAAGACTTTATGATTGAAAACATTAATGTTGAGTTATTATGTCGATGAAGAGTTACAACAAGATGGAAAAACACATTAATGCTAATAGTTAGTTACATGGTTTATTAGGAAATGCATTAATGTATATTAATTATATTGAATGGTTTGACTAGGAATTATGGAAACCATTAATAGTATTGATGTAGAATAATATAGAAAGTATTAATAGTCTTTGTAATCTACTTGGACTCCTTAATCTATAAAAGGAGGACGTAGGGTTTAGAGAAAATATCACTTCCAATATCATTCACACCTCAACATTAGTTATCATAGTTAGTAATCTGTAACCCTTAAAGCGGATTAATAGAAATCAAAGTTTAGTATTCATTGTTCTTCTTAATACTATTGTGTAGATTCCACATATACAATAAGTATTCATAGTTAGTGTTTCTCTATCGTCAATCTGTATTTATACAAGTTGGCTATCACCCTTAGCAGGCTGCAAAGATCTGTTCCGTTTGGGACTCACAGTAATTCATTATCAAATTCCTGACCATGATCTGTTCTAATTGACACTATGGAGCATCCTAATTTATTTTGAATCATTTTGCTAAATATTTCGAACTCTTTGAAAGCTTCGATTTTATTTCCTAATAATCTAGTCCACGTATATCGAGAATAGGCATCTACAATTACTAAAGTGTAATGATTTCCTCCATAACTCCGTACGACGGATGGGCCAAATAAGTCCATGTGTAATAATTTTAAGCATCTAGTTGTTGATACTAATTTTTTTAGCTTTGTGACTAGCGTGAGTTTGCTTTCCAATTTTGCAAGCGTCACAAAAATGTCGGTTAAATTTAAGCTTACGTAAATTTCTAACTAATTCCCTAGAAGCCAATGATTGAATTAATTGCGTATTTGCGTGACCTAATCTCCTATGCCATAAGGTGGAGTTTTCGTCTAAAGTTGCAAGACATATTTTATCTTCTGGTTTATTTCTTAATTTCATCACATATAGCCCTATTTTTCTAATTCCTCTACCTATGACCTTTTCATCTTTGATTATTTCGCTATTGTGTTCGGTAAATACTACTTTGCATTTATTATCACATATTTGACCAACACTAAGCAAATTAAATTTTAAATTATCTACGTGCTCAACATTTTCAATAATTAGGGAGTCATGAGAGATCGTACCTTTGCCTATGATGTTACCGCGTAAATTGCTTCTGAAAATGACGTTCCCTCCGTTGTACGCTTTATATGTAGAAAATAACTTTCGGTTATCCGTCATATGTTTCGAGCATCGACTATCTTTAATCCACTCGTCGGGCTCTAAGTTTATTCCTAAGCATATCTTATTGGATGCTTGAGCTACAAGACAAGTTTTGTCTTTGGCCTTTTCTTCCTTATCTTCGTCACTATCACTCCATGCTCCTCTAATAAAAGCTCTTTGATGATTGCTTCTTGGCGACTTTAGACATTCTCCGATGAGATGATTTGGATCACCACATCTAAAGCATTTTTTTCACTTTTACCATTTTTGTTATTTTTACTTCTTTGAGATTACTTTCTTTCGTCTCGTGGTTGTCTTACAAATCTTCCTCATCTTTTGAAGAAATTCTTGAATTCTTTTACGGCCATGGCATATTCTTCGTCTTCATTGTCGGAAGTCGAACTATCTTCATCACTTGATTCCTTTTTGGCCTTCAAGGTAAGAAATCTATTTTGTTATATTTTTCCTTTAACCATTTCGGAATCTTTATTAATTATTACTTCATAAACTTTCAAGTTTCTAATGAGTTCATCAAGTGATAGAGATGTTAAGTCCTTTGATTCTTCAATAGTTGTAACCTTTGCAAGCCATTTAGGATGAAGTGCCCTAAGAAATTGCCTAACATAATTCTTGCTAGAAAAACTTTCATCAAGTGCTTTTAGACTAGTAATAATAGTATTAAATCTAGCGAAAGCATTATCTATCGATTCCTCTTTAGGAATCGTAAATTGTTCATATTGTTGAACAAGGAGATCTATTTTATTATCTTTGACTTAACTATTACCTTGGTGAGTGATTAATAAAGTATCCCAAATTTCTTTTGCGGTTTTACACATAAAAATCCTTTCGTATTCTTTACGTGGTAAAGCATTATAAATCATTATTTTTTGCAAGTTTCTTTTTAAGATCATCATTTTGTTTATCAAATGGTACAATTTCATCCTTTTTAGTTTCGGGATTATTTTGAATAGGAGGAAAATCCCCATAGGTAATAACATGCCAAAGATCTAGATCTTTTGATTTCACATAAGTTTCAAATCTATTTTTCCAATAAATAAATCCATCACTTTCAAATAGTGGTGGTCTTTGCATAGATTGCCCTTCTAAATATTTTTATGATTCCATAGATCGATTCAAGTTTTAAAATATAGTTTATTTTAAAAATCTTGTTAGACGTGGCTCTGATACCAATTGTGGAAAACTAGAAGGGGAGTTGAATAGTTTATCACTTTTTAATTTAATGTTTAGTTTGATTATAAAAAGTTAGATTCGACTTTATGTGAATTCACAATGCGCACAATATGAATAATTTAACTAATCAAATAAGTAATGACTAGATATAAAATAAGTATGCAAGGTAAGAGATAAGAGATGGAAAGATCAAACCATAATACGAGGATTTATAGTGGTTCGGTAACGAAGCACCTCTTCCCCCTACTCCACTTCCCGAGCACCAAACTCGAAAGTTTTCTTCACTATGTCAACAAGCTCCCTTTAGGCGAAGAAAACCGTACACAACTTAGCTTACACCAATTTCCGACACTAAGCAAAATGTCGAGTTCTAATCCTAGCTAGAACCAATCTATCATAACTAACCACACCACTTCATAACAATTCACTACTTGGCTTCACCGCACACCTTTTTCTTCACTTCACGACTTTACTTCTCTTTACAACTTTTTTATCCTTCATAACTTTTCTACACTCTTCTTCACAACTTCACTTCATGTAAACACTACCTTGATCACACCAATCTAACACTACTTACTAAGATCACATCGATCAAACTATACTTACAATGATCACCACAATCTACTTAATACACACAACTACGATACACACCTTCACAATATACACAAATGATTTACAAGATATGATACAATTGCAACAAGATTTCAAGGACACACACTAAGCTATAATACTTCTTTACTTGATGGTAGGAAGTATTCTTCGTTTGCACTTGAAGATCAAAGCTTGAATCACTTGGAAACAAAGCTTTATGATTAAATGATCAAATGAATGAAAGGAGAGTATAAACTGATTTAGAACAGAAAGAAAGTGTGTGCAAAAGGTCAGAAAATCAGTGGGAAATAGTCCAGTATTTATAGGCAAACTGGGGGGACTTTTTGTCTGGCCGGTCCCCTTAATTAGGGTGTCGGTCCCCTTAAAATTAAGGGGACCACCCGTGTATTTAAGGGGGCCGGCCAACCCAGGACGCTCCCTTTTTTGTCTTTTTCAGGGGAGGTGTTTTCTGAAACATTTCTAGCCGTTTTTAGGTAGAAAATTTGAATTCAAAATAATTATTTTGAATAAAACATTTCTTTTAAATCTAAAAATATTTTGTAAAAGTTATAAAAATGTTTGTGACATTTTTATAAAAAAATATGAGGTTCAATAAAAATTCCTTTGATCATAAAATGCATTAAGCATTTATTTATTCATACATTTAAGTGATTAAATTTTCGAAATGAAAATTTACTACTAATTACTTGTTTATGAATAATTTTTCATTAATCGTTTTTATATTTTGTAATTATCAAAACATAGAGAGGTCGAAAAATATTAATAACGTTTTTAGGCATTATTTCTATCAATACGTGGCAATGGTGTCTATATGGTTGTGGTTTAGATAGCATGGAGTTGCTATATTTGGAAATTGAATGTGTTGCATGTATTCACTGTCATATTGCACAATTGTCCACTACTTAAAATATTGGCACAACAACTGGGTTGTAATCAAACCTACGAGCTCACCAACATTATTGTTGACCATTTCGAGTATCATTTTCAGGTATTGATAATGATCAGTGAAGTTGTGTTGCGAGCTTTAGCAGACCTTAAGAGTATCCTGAATGGATTGTGGTTCTGAGAGATTTTGCTTTGAGTTTTGTTTTGAACTTAAGTATTTTGAGGATTGTTGTTTTTAAGACTGACATGGACCCCTGCGTGGGCATTTGGATTTGTGGTGACTATTTGATGTGTTCTTTGATGGGACTTCACTCAAGTTTGTATTTGAGGTTGAAGATCATCACGACACTTTTAATTGATGCATTTTAGTTTTCTCTATCTTGTATCTTGTGTTGTGATTGATCATTCTTTGTCGCATACCTGTGTTTTCGCCTATGTCGGGGTGTGACACAATTAGAACGGATCATGGTCGAGAATTTGATAATGAAGTACAATTCAGAAACTATTGTGACTCTAATGGGATTACTCACAATTTTTCCGCTCCTCGTACTCCACAGTTAAATTGGGTAGTGGAAAGAAAGAATCTCACTCTACAAGAAATGAGTATAACTATGTTAAACGAACAATCCGTTTCACAAAAATTTTGGTGTAACGCGGTCGACAAATCAACTTATATAATCAATAGAATTTCAATTAGACGTATTCTAGGAAAAACCCCATATGAATTATTAAAAGGTAGGAAACCTAATCTTAACTACTTTAAAGTATTTGGAAGCAAATGTTTCATTCTTAATACAACAGATTATCTCACCAAGCTCGACCCAAAGTCTTACGAAGATGTTTTCCTAGGATATTCACAAAATAGTAAAGCCTATATAATACTCAACAAACAAACTATGAACTCAGAGGGTGGCACCCAACGTGTCCCGTTAGCAGTAACAAAAGCAATGAATTCAGAATCTAATGAAGACTCCGACAATGGTGGTGGTGTAATAGGAGACTCAGGAGGTAAAGCGACAACAGGAGGAATGAACTCCTCGGGATCCTCCTCCGGCTCCTCCTCAAGATCCTCCTCCGACACCTCTTTAGGATCCTCCTCAAACTTCATGTCTGAATTCTCTTCATTCAGTGTCGGGTCATCCTCGGGGAAGTCAAACACATGGTCAGGGGATAACGACTCGGCCATTACTACACTGAAATAAAAGCACATAGATAATAAGCATATATTATTTAAATATTTATAAAATAAAAAAATTATAATTTATACCGTAATGCTTTTATAAATAAGCATAAAAAGTTAGAAACGGTTAATATTTATATAATTTATCGTTATATAAATAAATAGCGACGCTCTTAGAAGTTAGGCGTAAGAGATCGAAAAGAAAGTCAAGTATTATATAATAATTATTTATATAACACTAATAGAGATGCTCGGGGGAGTATATAAGGAATCAGGGAGTATGCGCACGCGGATATCGGACAAACGATGAAAGACTCTTCATTTTTGAAAAATAGTTATAGTCTAGGTTTTGAAAAACGACCCAGTTCTCTATAACGAGTGCTTTTGATACCAATCTGCCGCACCCCCGAGATCCGATAATAGCGGAAGGTAACCGAGAGTGCAACTTCATTGCACAAGGTACAAGTCATAGAAAACGACCTCTAAAATGAGACGTTTTAAAATAAAATGTTCACATTCGATACATTAAAAACATTAGAGTTTGCAATAAGGTCCCTACAGTTTCAAAATAACACAAGTGTTTAGACATAACATAAAATTTAGATAAAGTTTTCATTAAATGTAAAATAAACGGAGTCTTCCAAATGATATCCGCGCATCTCCCATCCATGACAATCATACCTTAAGGACCTGAGATAAAACATACTAAAAATGGTCAACAAAATTGTTGAGTGAAATTCATAGGTTTAATAAGTAGAAGTAATGGACCACAAGATTTAAGTAAATAGGAGACGAATGAAACACATTCATAAGTAAAAAACGTTTATTATTGCTCTAAGTTTATGACACCGAACCTTAACAAGTTATGCAAACCCAACCTAGATTTGTGCCCCAAAGATGGATGTTCTGCCAAACATCCATATAATACCTCAAGAGTTAAATGCGTCCGTTTGACGTGGCAATAGTTGTTACATGCCCGGACAGGGATTGTCAGTCCCAATAAATCTATCCATGACACTCACGTTCACTACACTAGCAATTAACGGCTCATGATAAAGGGGACTTAAAGTGGCAGTAGTGGGACTTAGACAATAATACTCAGGCATAGCATAAAGTTTAGTACTTGTGTCTAAATGTAAAAACATAGCATGTAATCTCCCCCGTGGAGTTTATAAAACATTTAAGATGAAAAGGGCCTATGAATGCACCTTCTAGCGATAGATAAGAGTTAACGAAATTAAACGTCAGGAACAATGAGGAAAAACCTAGACGCAACCTAAAGAAATGATGCGACTTAGAATATACAAAATATATTACGCAACTATTATAAGTAAACTTTATAAAAATATTTTTATAAAATGTTTGGCATTGTACATTTAGTTTTAAGTAGGGATGGCAACGGGGCGGGTTTGGGGCGGGGCGACCATTCTCATCCCCAAACCCGCTTACTAAAGTTCTCCTCAAACCCGCCCTGATCCCCGTCGGGGATTTAATCGGGGCGCCCCGTTGGGGCGTGATGCTCCCCCAAACCCGCCCCGTACTAATCAGGGATCTTATCGGGGTGTCCTATTTGTATGCAATTCTCGACCAAAGCCACACCATTTCACATTTATTATTATTTTTAGACTGTTAGCAATAACTTGAAGAATTAAAAACTTATTAATAATCAATTACAAATAAGGTTTATTAAGTTTTCACGATAATATCATACATGTATAATGATAAATTACACTATAAAAAGTTACAACTTAAAAATATGACATTAAACAAGTTTTTATAATAACAATTTTGCAATATTACAAAGATAAATGAAATTAACAATATTAGAGAAGTACCTTTTTATTACGTAAATAGTAACAAAATACTATATAAATATACATATATTTTATATGTGTATATATTAATCGGGCGGGGCGGGGCGGGGCGGGGATGTTATTCCCCACTTTCACCCCAAACCCAATTAAAAATCCCCGTTTAAGCCCCAAACCCGCCTCGTAACCCGATAAGCATGCCCCGCCCCGCCCTAATTATTTCGGGTTTCGGGTTTCCCCGTCGGGTTCGGGTTTTTTTGCCATCCCTAGTTTTAAGTTTTTATAAAAATATAATTGGGCCTAAATAATATATTCTCACCTTAATACTTAAGCCCAAAGACAAACATATCATTAAATTAATTATGAGCCCAAAGTATATAACCCATTTAATGTCTAAAAGCCCAACCATACCAAAGCTGCCCATATTTTTGGGTCTTGTCTCACTTCACTAACCTGTATCTCCCACCCGTAAATGATCTTCACTTGGTTTTTATACCCACGAAAAGGTGTTTGAGTATATTCTACAGATATGCGAGCCCTACAATTTCAAAAAATTTGTAGCCTAAGTGAAATTACCAATTTACCCTAAGTTATAAAAGCTGACTTTTCTAGATTTTTATCGTCACACTAAATAGGGCGTAACTCCTAAATCGTACCTTCGTAGAGGCCGAAACACGCGCCAAAATTTAAGTTGGCCTAATATCTACAACTTTTAGTTTTATAAAGTTAAGGGTTTCTGTATGAATTTTAGGACTTATATTTGAATCAAAATCCGGGTGCATTTTCCGACTACTTTTAATGTTTTGATTATAAATTACTCATCGAGCATCGTTATGCTTCGATTCAAGCGGCCACACGAAGCTAAGACAATTATCTAGGTATCTATCATTTTACCTAAATTTTCCCACGTCATTAACAATTCAAAAAACACTTCCCAACCTGCTGGTCTAAATCTGCCTTTTCAAAAGTATTGCAAACCCACTTTCAACAAGTTTTCTAGCATAATAAAATCATGTACAATGCCATTATTTTCACCAATACAATATCAAGAATGTAAAAACACTCTCAATACAGAAATACATCAAAGGAAAAATACGTTTACATTAAGAAATTATGGAGAATCAATACCCTTACAAAGAAGATGAAAATGCTAGTAAATGAAAGACAACAATTGACCCTTCTTGCTCTATAAAACTTTCTACCCAACACAAACTATCCCAACTCAAAATACTTGTAAAGAAAATCTCCTCTTTATTCCATTACCAATCTAACTATAAACTCTTGAATAAAGTCTTGAAATCGATTTACCAAGAACTAAGAATCAAAACTTCAAACTAATGAACACAGCCCTTCTAAATCTTCAATCAACCCCACCAAATAACCATGCAACAACTCCTCTAATATACCCACGAAAATAAGCCCCTAACACTATAAAGATTGTGTTTCTTGACCTTTATAAATAACTATAAACAGAAGGAATCTAACTAGCATATGTTACTTGATTGATTGCTAGAAATATTTGTGTGGATTGTGTGCTATGGTAGTGGTGGCATCGGCTAGCAAGGAGAGAAAGAGAGGAGTCTTTTTTTTTGAAAACACAATGAGAGATGAAAGATGAGAATATGAGAGAAAGAAGATAAAGGCATGCAAGGTGAAATGATTATGATTAAATGGGGAAGTGAAAAACCAAAAACTTGGTTTTAATGAGTGTGTTTCCAAGGAGTGTCGTCCCTTTGGATGTTAAATATTAGAAATAAATATTTTTTTGTTATGTTTTAAATTGGTGACATTAATTGGTCAAACACAAGAGGAGTTACAAAAGCTGTTTTAAATTGGTGACATTAATTGGTGATTGAAACTGCCGATTGAAGTTATTAAAAAGGAAGGGTTTCGTATGGAAAGTATGCGATCCAAGGAGGATGAGGTGCTGAAGATTGCTACGTTTGTGTTCGTTACCAGTTTCCCAGATCATTTTATCGCCAAGGATCTCTGGAATACTTGTAAGCAATATGGGACTGTCGTGGACGCTTTTATCCTTAACAGAAGATCGAAAGCAGGTAAAAGGTTTGGTTTTGTACGTTTTATAAAGATCTTTGACGTGGAGTGTTTGGTTAATAACTTATGTACGATGTGGGTTGGACGTCATAAAATTCATGCTAACATTGCTAGGTTTCAGAGAGACGAAAAGTAGTAAGCAATTTAACAACAATTGAGAGAATAGGATTAACACAGGTATTAACACAGGTGAGGCCTATAAGGATAAAAGAGGTAAATGGTATTCAACATTTCTTATGCTAATTTTTCTCAGAGGAGTCTCACCAACCTATGAATATGGAGATGTGAGAATAATCCAGCTTTGGTGCTTGACAATTCATGTTTGAATCATCAAGACTATCTAATTTATTGATGTTAAGGTGAAAGATTTTGCATCCTTAAAGTGGGAAGTGCAAACTTGAAGTGGTTTTTGGTTAAGGATGGTTATGACACATTAAGTTAAAGTATATTGGTGGGTTAAGTAGTAATGATTGAATTCTAAGTCACAAGAGGCAAAAAAGAGGTTTCAGTCTAATGTGGGGCATTGGGTAAATGATTTTCTCAAATTGCACAAGCATCAAATGACTTTTATCATTGATGGGGATGTTACTTGGGTGGAGAGTAGAGGGTATTCATTAAAGATATGGACTGCGCATACCTAACCTTTGCTCGTATTGCTTCAAATGGTGTACTCTAATACATGTTGAATATCAGAGAATGTTTGTTTAACATAAAAAAGTATGTATAATGACCAATGTAACTCTAATATCTTTGAGTCCATTTAAAGTCATATATAAAGCAAGGTGTTTTTGGGAGCGGCTAAAGAATTCTAGATGGGTCCTATTTGTGGAGGAGATTAACGATGAGGAAACTGATACGGATGAGGAAACAATGAATGAGAGTCAAATGGAGAAGAAGTGGGATTAAAAAAAATCTCAACTTGGAAGGAGAAAGCGAAGAGGAAAGCGAAGCCTGATACTAAATTTGAGGCAGGAAATACCAAAAACTATGTGGAGAGATGTTTCGTTTAGGCAAAAAAGATGTGCATTCAGTGGATCTATTAATCTTTATGACCTCCTCAACAAGAAACAAATGACAACAATAAAGAACATAAACGTAATGATAGTTTGAAGTATCCTCCATGTATTACAAACCAATAGACAAAAAAGATGCAACTATACAGAGCATTCTAATAAAGAAGTAATGAATTTATAAAGGGCGAGTGGCTGAACTTTCAGATTACTCATGAGGAAGAAGGGTTTTGGAGCAAAGAAATCATGTTTGAAGAATATATCAAAGGAAGACGTAGCGGAATCAATATGTTCAGGTCACTTTCAAAAGGCTGAAATACCACGTTCAGGTGGTTCTATCTTACAATTGATGGACGACTTGGTAAAGGTGGGACAAACTATGGGCTACAATATGGAGGGGTGCATGAAAAATATGGACGAGATCATTGCATCGCAAGGAGTGTACGAAGTCCATCGATGAATTTTATGTCGTTCAATATCCAAGGCCTTGCCCAAAAGGCTAAAAAAGATTGGGTTATGAAGTTATGTGTGAATAATAAGGTGAATTTTTTATCTTTGCAAGAAACTAAAATAGAGACTATCGAGCTCTTTTGCATAAAGAGGTGTTGGGGAAATTTTGCATTCGATTATGTATACAGTGCTTCTGTTGGTAACTCAGGTGGGATCCTTTGTGTGTGGGATCCTAAATCGTTCCAGAAAACTAACGTTACTGTTTCGGATTATTTTGTTATGATAAGAGGTGTTTGGGTGCCTAATCGTAAAAAACTTTTTATTATTTCAGTATATGCTCCTCAAGAATTAAATGTCAAGAAGATGTTGTGGGATTATATATCCCATGTGATGTCTAACTGGAAAGGTGATGTGGTTGTTATGAGTGATTTCAATGAGGTTCGTAAAAAAGCTGAAAGATTTGGTTCGGTGTTTAATGTTCAGGGCCCGGATGCGTTTAATTTGTTTGTTCATTCAAATCGAGTTGAGAATGGTTCCCGTCTAGTGATGCTCTTTTACTTGGTGGCTAAATCAGGTACTAAGATGAGTAAACTCGGTCGTTTTCTTATTTCTGAAAGTCTTATGAGTTCGTGTCCTAATATTTCAGCACTTAAATTGGATCGCTATTTATCTGATCATCGTCCGATTTTAATGCTGAGTCCGCACTAACGAACTATGATTATGGCCGGTTCCATTTAGGTTTTTCATTATTGAATTCGAAATGGAGGGATTGAGAAGTTTGTTTGAAGAATCTTGGAAAGAACCATGTGCTGAGACAAATGCTTTGTTCAAAATGAAAAAAAACTTAAAGTACCTGAAGGAAAAGATCCGTAGTGTGAACAATAAGAGAGGAATACCGCTAAATTACATATACGAAATTTTGAAAAGCTGAGTTAGCTGAGTTGGATTTGGTTATAGATAAAGGCGAAAGAGATGATGATGTAGTTAATAAAAGAACAAATGTTGTTAGATCGCTTCAAGAATTGGAGAAGCTTCAATCGTTGGAGGCGGCTCAAAAGGCGAAGATTAAATGGGCAATTGAGGGATATGAGAATTCTAAGTATTATCACGGTATTCTTAATAAAAAGAGGAGTCAGCTTGCTATTCAAGGCATTTTGGTTGATGGTAATTGGATTGATTCTCCTCGCTTGGTGAAAAGTGAGTTTTTATCTCACTTTAAAAAGCATTTTAATCAACCGCAGGAGACTCGCCTCCATCTTGATATGAATTTTCTGAATAATTTGAATTTCAATCAAACAAGCTGATTGGAATGTGAATGACTAAAGAGGAATAAAAAGGCGTTTGAATTGTGGAAATAGATAATAAATCTCCTAGTCCGATGGGTTTACACGTTCGTTTTTATTCGTCGTACTGGAAAATTCTAGAAATGACATGGTGGATCGGTGACTTTTTCTTTCAGCAAGGAAATTTTCCAAAGGTGGAAATTTCTTCTTTATTACTTTGTTCCAAAAACCCCTAATGATAATATTAAATACTTTAACCTATTAGTTTAATTAGAACATGTATAAAATTATTGCAAGAAGTGGCGAATCGCTTTGTTCGTTTGGTAATCATGTCAATGATTCAATCGACTTTTGTTGACGGATAGGCAAAAGCCTGATGGTCCATTTATATTGAATTGACTTCTCAAATTGGTGTAAAGTCGAAAAAGAAACATTTCATTATTTTAAAGGTCGATTTTGAGAAGGCTATGATTCGTCACGGTGGGACTATTGACGACATTTTGAGAAATTTGTTTTGGAGAGAATTTGTATGTATTTCAAAGTTGCCTTTCGATCATCTAGGGGTTTCAGCTATAGTGAATGGAAGCCCCACGGAGGAATTTCAGTTTTATAAAGGTCTTAAACAAGGTGATCCACTATCCATTTTTTTGTTTATTTTGGTTATGGAAAGTCTGCATGTCTCGTTCCAAAGAGTGGTGGATGCTGGTATGTTCAAAGGCATCACTTTAGGTTCGTTGCTACATCTTTCACATATGTTTTATGCTGATGATGCTATATTTGTGGGTCAGTGAAGTGAGTCCAATATTAGTACTATTGTTCACGTATTGGATTGTTTTCATCGAGCGTCAGGGCTTCGTATTAACATGAGTAAAAGTAAACTTATGGGTATTTCTGTGGATGCCGACAAAGTGATCAAGCATCCAGTAAATTGGGATTTTGACACACTTAAAACTCCTTTTATTTATTTAGATCAAAATGGTGTTCTTATGTCTCAGTGTTTAGTCTTAAATGAACGGTATCTCGTTTTATCTAAATGGAAGATAAGAACTCCATCGATTGAGAATATTAACTCTTATTAAATCAGTTTTAGCATTGATGCCGATTTACATATTGGTTATTTAAAGGCCTATAAAGGTGTTACATAAGAACAAATGGAATCCATCCTCTTATTTTTCAATGAGTCGGCGCGTGTTGGTAAAAAGCCAATTTGGTGAAATGGAACAATGGTGTTGGCTTTTAAGAGAAAAGGCGACTGGTGTTTTAAGTTATATGCGTTGAATAATCCCTTATTTTAAAGTAAGTTGCAATTTTTTCGCATTACTCTTCTGAGCTCTTCCTTTGGGTCAGGTTATACAAGCGATTTCATGAGAAATGAACATGACAAGAAGTAAATCTTCTTACCCGCCATGATGCTTGAAAAAGTTCATAAGTGGAATGTTTTAAGTATCGGGGTCTAGATTTTATTTAGCTATATCCAAAAACGTTGGGAAACGAAAACGGCGTATACTCTTGGTTTTGAGATGCCTTGGCGAGGATAATGCAATTCAAAAATTTATATCCTATATTTAACAGCGTTTGAGTTGTGTAAAAGAATTGATGTTGCATCGGAAAATGGCTCAAAGTTAACTTTAGTCACTCTTTCGTCGAGATCCTAGAGGAGGTGAGGAGCAGGCGCAATTTGATTTGATGTTGGAGAAGGTGAGGTACTCTCGCTCGTAACATGAGGATTGATGGTTGGTCCTTGGAGGTTCGAGAGAAGTCCCGTGCTTCGCTAGGAGATAGATTGATATTTTATTTGCCTAGAGGTTATTCCCAAGACGCCTGGATGAAAAACGGTGCTATTAAGGTTAATGGTCTTGCTTGGGAAAGTAAAGTTGGACTTTTAACCAACTAGACTAATAGTTCTCGAAGAGGTATGATATTGAGTCTTTCTATGTCCGAATTGAGGTGATTGCCGTGGAATTCATTCTAACATATGTTCTTACAATGTCATATTGCTAGAGAGATTTTGCGTAAGATATCTCGTTGTAGGGAGTATGTTAGACAAAGTAACTTCATACGAAGAGTGGTTAACCGATTTGAAATCTTCCGGCTTTCTGTATAGTTAAAAAAAAAAAAAAAATAAAAAATAAAGATATTCAAAGGAGTTTGCTATGTCATTTGAATGGCCAATTGAGTTTTCCGTAAATAAGTTTTTTTGGTTTCGGTTTATCGCTCAAAGGCGTTTATATTTTAAGACGTGGTATCATCGCTCTTTTTATTGGTGTCGTAATAGATGTAAGTCGCTTTTTTGGAATAGAGAGCTCAAAAACCCTCATCTTGTTTCTTTGTAATATTCTAGCTCCTTGCTAGTTTATTATAATAAAATCCGCCGTTAAAAAAAATGTAACGTAAAGTATAGCAAGGTTTTGGCGAAACCACGAAATGAAAATTGTAAATGCTAAAGATGAAAACTATATTGTTTGGGGTACGTTTATGAAAATAATAACTACGTAGGACACGTAGACGGATAAATAAATCTAAAGACGGCTCACGATAAATAACAATTTACTACAACGCGGGGTAACTACTTCGGGTAAATGGTAAAAAGTAAAGTTTTACTCAACAGTAAAATAAATAATAGAGTATGGATTAAAATAATGACCTGAAATTTACGAAGTATTACAAAAATAAAATGGATAACGTCTAGGTTAGGTCGATACGCCGTATCCATCGGATTGAATACGTCGTATCGATAACCTGGAAAGATACACTCGATAACAAAATTGAAAATACATTTTGGGTTGTCTCCCGACAAGCACTTTTGTTTATAATAAGGTCTTTAAGTTAGACTTGTTCCAGCTTCACCCTATCCTTATAAAACAACTTAGGGTCGAACGGGATGTCAAATGACACATATAAATTTTTAATAAGATTTGTTAGCATCCCTTCGATAAGATATTTCCAAGTCACGATATTAATACCTAATTCTTTGATAAAAGTTTTAGTTTTGATAAAATAATTGATTGTACCGTGACTTGTTTTCAAAAGTTTATTTGACCCTTGCGTGTTGATACTTATTACATCAGGTAATGATTTGACAGATATATCCCCCAAAGATTGTTTGATATCGATTTTATCATCATCATTGCCTGAATATGATTTTAAATCTTTGACAGAAACTAATTTATAAGAAAATGAGTTTTTATCGTATGTAAAAGTATAATCTTCATCGTCAGATTCGGTAAATGATATTTCAAAATCAAAATCAACTTTCCTGACATGGTTAGGAGTTACCGAAGGTTCGGATGAGATTCATGTTTTGAATGTCAATGCATCATTGTAGACAATAGCTGGGAATTCTGTTTCAAAATCTTTGAAGTAGTCAATATATTTAAAATGCCCGACTTTACCATACGTAGCAGTTTCTTCCCATAAAGTCTGACCGCCCTATAAGCTTTTTCACTTCAATTGAAATACTCTTCCATATAGTAATTGCGTCTCCATTTCCTGTAATAAATTGTCTAGGAAGGAAAAACGTCAAATAGAATAATACGTCGTATTCAGTAATCTGAATACGCTGTATTGATGTTTCGAGTCGAATACATTGTATTGGTTTAGAAAAAAAATTATACGCCGTATCCAAGAAGTTGAATAGCCGTATTTAGTATCCCCAAAAAATTACAACATACTTTTAACAATGCAAAAAAAAACACACAAACACACAAATATGAAAAAAATATACAAGCAAAAATCAACATACAAATATGCAAATTAATCTAAACTAAACTAAAAATACTAATAAACAAGAATTAAACAACTTCACCTCCCCGGCAACGGCGCCAAAAACTTGATGTGTCGTTGTGAGTAGGTAATTTAAGTATCAAGTTTTACTATTTATATTTTTCTGACTTTACTTAAAAGACAACCCAACGTCATATACCCTATCAGTTGTACTTCCTTGTAATAGGGGTCGTTCACTAAGAGCGAGAAGCGTTAATACCTATCGATCAATATTATTCCTCTTATGTTAGTCCTAATTTAATATAATCTATGTTAAACCTAAGTTAAACCTAAACTAATGGCAAATTGGGGTTTTCAGCCTAAGAGACTAGCACGGGTTTAGTTATCTAACATAAGGTTTTGATGACAATTAACACACTCAGTTGATAACAAAGATAAAGAACTCAAAAGCCTAATGTACGAAAAACGTATTATACCCGTAATATAATAAAATGCATTTTTCAGTTTTTATAAGTGACAATGATTTCTTATCTCTTGTTATTAACATTCCAGATTTAGGCGTACTTTTTTATCTACAACATAAACTTAACAATTCTGATCACTGTAACCAAATCCGCAATAAAGTAACACATGGTTGATTAAAATATAAATCTTAGGAGCAATAAAATGATCCAATAACCCTAGCTCATTGAGACTATTACTAACTTAACTGCTTAATGATTCTTTAAAACTAGTAGACCCGTTGTCCAGATCTTTAATCAAAGTAATCAGAAACTCATTAAGTTATCCTAATCACCTCTCGGTCCAACTTGTTCTCTAACAAGTAAAGACAACACGTTATTTGTGATCCTATTCTTCTATATATAAATTACAGATATTGAGAGCCATCCCGGTATCTAGCCTTCTCTATATTTTCTAATCCTAGATCTAGTTGAATGATAGGTCGCATACTTAATCACGTAAACGAGATAACATTGAAAACCTAAGAACACCAAACAACTTATAAAATAGCAATCAAATAAACACAACCAATCATTAAATTATCATAACATGCTAATACCTAAAGTATAGCCAATAGCCATTGTAACTATACAAATGAGCATAGATAACGATTAAGGTAATCTACCCAATAATGAATTATAACCACAAACCAGAGCGCGTAGTTAATAAGAATTACAGGTTCCCTATGAATAAAGCACATACTGACCTTCTCTTCTTGTTGGCTTTCTTAGATTCTCTGACAAATCAAACTTGGTGTAAAAAAAGCATACCTACCACTGATTTTAGGGTTTTGTATATGTAGAGTCAGGAAATTGATCATACCCATATTAGCGATGTGGATAAACGACGTATTAGTATTTTGCGTATCACCACGATTAGAATATTCTAGGAAATTCCATCAACCTCCTCTCAAAATGGCGTAACAGAAGCTTCTCCTACAACTATTGAATCTTCTCAGTTCATGGATGTCTTTGTGACGGTAGGGCACGGATACCAGTATCTTCTTATGGATATATGTTTTGAGTAAAACCCAGTTAGTTTCTTCTTTGTTGATCAAGTATTATAAATACCCGTATCTGATGTGGACACGAATGGGTTTTATTCTTTAAAGTCAGCCGATGGTCTTTTTAATTCGTCAAAGTCTTGGAAACTTAATAGGTATAGAATAATACACGATTGGGATTCTTCCAATCAGTAACTTTCTCGAACACTTTGTTTAAGCTCCAAAATGCGCGCCTTTTAGTTAAACTTCACCAATTGCTCGATATTTACTGCAAATAACTAATACAAACAATTAAGTACCAATCCATGCATAATTAATGTAAAATGGGCAATAAACATGGAATAAATGATGCCATAAAATAGACGTTATTTGATGTCATCAGATTCAGTTATAGTTTATGAATGTTTAGGTTTCAATTTTGTATATTTACAGTTTTTAATTATATATGTAACGTTCTTAATTTATGATGTGGTGCTAATAAAAAGGTAATCTGATTGAGCAAGAAAAACTTTAGTAACTTACGTGAACAAATTCACAAAGTTCAGTAACTTATTTGTATAATAACCCTTTATAAAAAAAATATTTTTAAATTATGAAAAATAAAAGCCAGCTGCCAGCGTGGCAAGCAAACAGGTATCAAAGGTTAAAAATAGTTCGGTCCCTAATTTGCCAGGTAACGATAGTCCGATACCCCGTTTGCAAAAAAAAGTATATAAGAACGTATAAAAAGTATATAAAAACGTATAAACAAAATATTAAAATGTATATAAAAACGTATAAAAAAGTATCTAAAAACGTATAAAAGGTTTATAAAAATGTTAAATTATAAACAATCGTTAGTATAAAGGATAGACACTGCAAAAGGTCATTGCCTAAAAGGGCTAACGTGTAACTTTAAACGAAATTTAATTAACACCGGGTACACCCAAAGTAAAAAAAAGGCAAGAATTGACAACTATATGAATAGCTGCTTTACTTACTTTAAAAACGAGACGAAATGTGCTACTAGGTGTAAAGAAAACGAAATGAAACAAAAAATGTTGTGTTCTTGAGTTTTATTTAAGAAAGAAAAAAAAAGGAATGAAAAATAAATGTAATTTAATTGATTTTGAAATAAACAATGTATTCTCAAAAATAAGCTGAAAAAGCTTTATTTGCATTTTTTTTATTTTTCCTTTAAGTAAAAAAACCGGACAACATAGTGTAACCAACAGGGGGAGCAAAAATGACCGAAAACGAAACGAATCGAAAACCCTGAACCAAAAACACCAACCGAAACTAAAACTCAGAGTGATTTAGTTTTTTACCTTTTCAAAAACCGCGAAAAATTTCCCGTTCATTTTCGGTTTGACAAACAAGAATAGAAAAAGATATTAACCATATAACAATTTTCTTTTACACTATCTACCGCCGATAACTAAATTCCAAATATTGAAAAAGATATAGACATAAAATACAAAGAAATGAACTGAACAACAGTTTTCCAACCACCGACACCCGAAATCCTTCACCACCACCACCGTCTTCACCGGAATCTGAACAACCACCGCTACCTGTAACCGTTGATATACAAAAAGTAAGCTCATCATAAATCAATTCGCATAGTTGATTAGATCTAACAAACTTTTAATTCCTGATGATCTGTTTATTGTGATCTATTTTTTTTTTTTATTATGTTACTTTATATAAAAAATGTGGTGAATTCTGTTTATGAATTGTGTTTAGGTGAAAGCTGATGGTTGAAGATTTAGGAATCGAAGCGAAAGATCCTGGCGGTTCGCGAGTTCGAAGCTGTACCG
Organism: Tanacetum coccineum; assembly: GCA_026074375.1. Classification (NCBI taxonomy): domain Eukaryota; kingdom Viridiplantae; phylum Streptophyta; class Magnoliopsida; order Asterales; family Asteraceae; genus Tanacetum; species Tanacetum coccineum. Next base: position 2,150 of record BQNB010038941.1, on the reverse strand, counting down.
CTGCCCGAGCTTTTGCCTCACCATTTCTTCTTATTAAAACAAGACTATATTGCGCGTCCAACATGTCGTTATTCTGCGCCAACTGTTAATTGAATTTTGTTTGAATTAGTAATCCAACTAATTTGTTGCATCAGTTTAGTTGCTTATTTGGATCAGCTTATTTAAATGAGTAATCGAAACATTATTAAAGCTATTACTTGCGCAACCTGATACATTAAATTAATAAATTCAGCGTATGCATATTTTGGCGAACTAGTTTTAAAAGCTCGGTAGCAGTATTGACACAAAAATGTAAATCGAATTAAATAGAAAGAAAAGGAACAAACTACAGAAACATCGTGCTTTAAGTTGTTCATTTTTTCTATGAAAAGCTGATTACATTGCCGTCAACTGTTGTTGTTTCGGCTTTTTGTATATCGAATTCGTGTTAGCCTAATTGTATTGATTAATGTAAATAACGTTAATCTTAAGCTCCGTTGGATGTATGATTAGAATTCAACAGTTTATCTTTTTAGCCGCGTGTTGTTAATCGTACTTAACTTTAGCTGATTAATCATGAGTCTTCGTTGCGTCAATTTATTGCTTATTTGAATCGGCGTATGTAATGAATCATCTTAACCTACTACCTTGCGCTCAATAGTTTTAGTTTTTGTGTGTAAATTGCTAGTAAATGTTTGGATCTTACTTGCTGTTTGTATTGAAATTCAATATAATTCTTGTTTTGCTATTTTTACGCGAACTAGTTTTAAGCCTCAGTTGTTGTTTGTTCTAATAGTTTGAAGTTTGTTTTTAGTGTGCAATAATCCTAATTTTTAACATTGTTGATATAGGCAGTTCATGTTCTGCAATGTTAGAACGAATCGTCGGTAAATGAAATTTCCATGTAATTGTGGCGTTTTAAAGCGTAGCGTTATTGATCTAAATAAAACAAGCGTTAGTAAAATAGTTTAACTCGTTGTTGTTAAAAAAGCAGAAACGAACAACATTGTTGAATTAGGTGGTTATTTCTAGCTTTTTTTATACCTTTAACTGTATAAGTTTACATTTGTATTGGAATTGATAAAATGCTAATAATTGTGGCGTTGATTGATTTAAGTAAAAACGTTAGTGAACAATCCTTACGCTCTGTCGGAAGTATGATTAAGGAATAAAACAGGTTACATTGCACGTCAACAGGTGTTTTTTTTAGTGCTTTTAATTTAATTTTTTGAATTAGTGTACGAGCTTCCGTTGCATCAGTTTTTTTAAGTGCTATTTGAATCACTTAATGCAAATGTGTAATCTTAGACATTAATCTAAAGCCTATTACATTGCGCGACAACAGGTGTTAATTTCTCCTGCTTGAGTGCTTCCATAGCTTGTTAGTCGAAGTAATCTAGAATTTGGTATCAAATTCAGTTGTTAGAATAAAATTCTATATGATTGTGGCGTTTAGCGTAAGTTATTGATTATGTAATCAAGCGTAGTGAACAAAGTGTTTAAAGCTCCCTCAGTTGGAAGTATGATTAGGTATTGAAGCCGATTACATTGCACGTCAACAGGTTGTTTTTTAGCGTGTTGTTAATTGAAGTTATATTGAATTAGTAATCGAACTTAAGCTTTCGTTGCATCAGTTTAGTGCTTATTTTAAGCGGCTTATTGTTAATGACTAATCTTAGACATTAAGTAAAGCCTATTACTCTGTGATATTATTGAAATTTGATATATTTCTAGTGTTTTAGCGTAGAGTTATTGATTATGTAAACAAGTGTTGGTGGACTAGTTCTAAGCTTGGTTGGAAGTATGATTAGGTATTAAAGCCTATTACATTGCGCGCCAACAGGTTGTTATTTCTGCTTTTTATAGCTGACTAGCTGTTAACAATAGTGAGTTTAGAAGTTAGTAGCGAATTTCTAGTTAGTTGTGAAATTTGATATAATTCTAGTGTTTTAGTGTAGAGTTATTGATAATGTAAAAAAGTGTTAGTGGACTAGTTCTAAGCTTGGTTGGAATTATGATTAGGTATTAAATCCTGTTATATTGTGTGTCAACAGGTCACGCGTTGTTTATTCAAGTTAATTTGAATTGGTAATCAAACTTAACCTTTCGTTGAATCAGTTTAGTGCGTATTTGAATCAGATTATAATAAATGAGTAATCTTAGACATAAAT
>BQNB010038940.1:0-48402 GCA_026074375.1 Tanacetum coccineum | reverse complement strand
AAATCAACAGATGTACCATGACAAATGAACACATAAAAAAATCAATACGAAAGACGAAAGTTCTTATACCAATTATCGACTTTACTCGAAAGGCCAAATTAAATCATGTTTTTATGAAAATCAATTTAAATCAAGAAAGTCACTTTAAGTATAAAATCATTTTAATAATAATGAAATTGTCTTAAATGTAATCTTTGAAAAATTCATTCTGGTTGTCATAAAAATCTAGAGATGGTTATCTAATGGTGTATCGTACCTTACCACTATGAATCACTTTAAACCTGCTTTTTATAATAAAATAAAATATATTTACAAAGATCGTTTTATACACAGTTTACAAACCCTAACACAATTCTATTGTTTGAGAACAAAAGAAAATGCCAGGAACCATATACTCAAAATAAAAGCAAACGAACTCGTACAAGAAAACTCATGCAAGACATTACGTACCCAAAAGAAAACGTAAGGTCTTATCTAAAATAACGATCAACAGAGAAAACCTAAAAGCATCGATACTAACACGTCGCCAACGGGTTACGAAAACCAAGGGAGTAATGATTCACACTAATATGTTAGGAACAACTAGTGCTTAAAAGAAACGTTTGATACTTATACGAGTAATCAATGCAACGAAAGAACTAACAAAACGGGCCTATATCCGAAAGTGCAGATTCCGAACAACCAATATACATCGAGACATCGAATAGGAAAAATCAAGTATCCTTACTAGCATAAAGTCCGATGAAGGGATGCTAAGCTTAGACTTAGGAAATCCAAACAAACAACCGAACAAACGAGCAACCTTTATAATAGCAATACTGGGTATCCACAAATACTAGATAGAAGGGAAACTTACTATCTATACAACTCAACTTAACATATCCTCTAATTAGGGTAAGAGAATAATTCTCTACCCATACCACCATCCTTTATCATGATAACAATATCAAAGGAAAAACATATTACACTACCACTTACAACAACTCAAATAAATGCAATTTCATGGTCACAAGTCTACGTGGTGTTGATATGCTTTATAATATATGTTGGCCACCATAATTATAAGTGTCTCCTTTCATACGTGTACTTACTTCAGATCATCTAATATCAATCATAATTCCATTATAAGCCACATATACCACATTTAACATCTTAAACCATGCCATTTATACAACATAATGATGCTCATCTAATAACTTATGTGCTTATATCAAATGAAATCGAAATGAATAAAGGAAACAAAAGTCTCGCAACGACTTCCAAAATACGAAATATCCAAAAGAAATAATCAATAACAACATGACGAGGTAAAGGATGGGATAAACTACTATGCTGGGCCTCGCTTGGGTTTGACTTTGCCTCCGTAAGAATCACCCGACTCCGCGGGTCCAGCCCTATTACGCGCATCCGACAAACGATCAACTATCCTATCTCCTTCGGTTCCACAAGAGGCTCCTTATAACGCTTAAGTCCAGTTGGAAAACAATGGATTCCCCAACAGAACATCTTACGGGTGAAGGAAAAACTTAGCAACTAAAATACTAAGAAAAGGAATTCATATTAAATCAAATAATGGTTGACAAAATAACTAAATGAAAACTAGCAAAATAAGAGATATATAAGCTATGCAAAAAATAGAGGGGAAGCATAGTAGTTATAACATTAAACACTTAAGCCCTAAATGCATCTACATGAAGGACTCCTTGGTTATAGTCTAGGCTCATCCCTATTCTATTAAACAATGGCTTGATACAATCTGTCACACCCCAATAGGGGTAACCATTTGAAGCTTAACATCATGGTATCATCACAACACAATGTGTTACTATGAGAAATCTAAAAAATGAAGAAACTAATCCAAAATGGACACTATGTGTCATGGCAAATTACCCAAACAGATAGAGGAGTCTTGCATTACTATAGTAATGTATAACGAACAAAATTGATCCAAATACTAACAATCTCCAACAAACAAATATCAAAGCAAAACAAATTTATAACTGAAAAGGACTAGAAGAACAACTTTACAAGCAGATGACTAGGGTATCTCTAGCCACTCATTCTAACATCCTTCTTGTTCATCAGATACTTACTGAAATGATGCTTAAAACGTCAACATAAAGTTGGTGAGGTCATAGGTTTAAGACAGATATTAAAATCCAAACTTTACGCATTACTGTGATAATAAGAAAATTGCAGGAACAATTAATAAACTATCATACAGCTACGCAATGACAACCAATCCAATACAATCCAATCAATACAACTCCAATTACTGATTTCCCATACGTAACGATTTATAGACGTCTCATACGTACCAAGGTCCTTGAGGTTACCCCCTTAGCCCGGCCGTGGATTCTTCAATGTAAACCATCCTGCCCGCTATCCAGGGTACCTTTCCACTAAACAGGGCTTGGTACCGCAGGTGATCCCCACCTGAAATTAGTTCACAATTCTCAAATATAACATCAATAAAACATGTATGTAGCACACAACGTACAATAGTCAGTATAATGGTAGAACCACTACTCTCCAAACGGAATCACACATTAATAGGATAGGCATACCCCTCCGCTCCAACCAACCACACAAAAATAAAGTACATCACATATAATAACCACATATCTGTTCATGCCTCAAGTAATACCACATAATCACAACAATTAAAACTTTTCAAACCACAAGCAACATTTTCACCCTAATAAATCATAAGAAAAGAGGGGCTATGAAACTCACCTGAAGCACAAGCAGCTTCCAAACAATATCCACACAAGCTACACAATACAAACACAAATGTGTTACACGCGACCAAGCTAAAAGCTCATGTCCATGTAACACTCATATGATGGATGTCTAAGGGTTTAATTAACCATCATGGGTCATCCCGACACCATGTCCAACCTTAACCACTTCATTAACTCTTTCCACTAGTTACTTATAATTAACTCGGAATTACAAACTTTTATCATGACTTTACGTACCCAAAACCCTTACTTAATGACTCTCATAATTCATACCAAAAATCACACATGTTCATTTATGAGTATTTTAACCACCTTATAATTCCTAAGTATTAATTATATGTGTAACCACCTCAAATAAAATCAAACTTCAAAACTGTCCTAATTCGGATCTGATTGCACACCAAAATGTATCATTCTAACTACCATACTTAGACATGCTTTCAAAGGCTAATTTTCACAGGATTATCCATAGACATATGGAACTTAACTACTGTAAAAGGGCTAAGCCTAATTCCATTTTTATGTATAGGTTTTACCCTCACAAACATGACCTAAATCTGACCCGTATTTACGGATCTGACAACTTTTAGTGCAACCAACATTTGAATGACTTTCCGACCTTAAAAACTTTCGAGGCTTGATTTTCTGGAAAGTAGACTCTTTTGGCTTATTCATAGGCTCAAGAAACATATCAATACACGTTTTTATCATCTAGATATCAGTCGTTGAACACGACCCAAAATTCTGCTCAACCCTAAATCAAGTTTTAACGCAAATCTAACCTAACCAATTGCATGAACATGACCCTAATCATTCTATCATCATAATATATCATTAATATTCTGAATTTTATGAAACCCTAGATCCATCATAATTAATTGTTACATGTTTTTCTTTTTAAAAAGAATTAAACAAAGACAAGATCAATACCTAGCGTTCTCACTTGCTTCTACGCGATCTAACACTTGAATACTTGGATCAAAATTTTGATCTCCATGTTTCTTGGGGCTGAGTTGACGGCAAGGGGAGAAGAGGGAGGCAAGGTGAGACTAAAATTATGATAGGGTTTTTTGATAATTAACTTAACAAGTCCTAGATTAACTAAAACACTTTTTTTTTCTTTTGGGCCGGCCACCCCTTCTCATATATATATTTTTTATATTTTATTTATTTATTTATTTACTTATTTACTTCATTACCTTAAGTTTTTATAAAAACCTAAGCTAATTTGATTAAACCTTTTTACTTAAACGCTACTTACTAAACTTTCTAAATATAACTTTCATTTCACCAAACCGCTTTCTATTTTTAGAAAGTTTGCTACAAACTTCTATATTTCACTCACTCATTTCATTTCTAAAATGCCATATTTCCCATAAACGCTTAACACTTAATTATCCAACTATTGACGTAGCATTGCATGCAACACGTCTTTCATTTCCATTATCATCACACGTGAACAAATGAAATACTTAACACCAAACTCATATGCATACAAAATAAGATAATCATTTACCTCTAAAATGACATCATGCACATAAGTAACCCACTTCAACATACATATAGAACACATAGCACGCAAGAAACATACAAAATGGACACTTAGCCATTTTTAAAGGTATAAACTAACCAGCTCAAATCACGGTTGTCACAGTCACGATTAAAATGCGACGCCGTCACAGCGATTTATCTATATATACAAATCTGTTTTTAGGGTTTTAAGTGTGTAACTTGAGAGTAAAAGAAATAGACGAACCCTAGTTCGTTTAGCAGCTGTTAGGGACGATTTTAGGGCCTCAAAACCCTATTGTACTTCCTTCAATTCATGTTTTAATCAAGTAAGACTATCTTAATCATTCAATATGTCTTGTTGTGTGATTCTTATCTGTTCTTGCTTTATCTTTAACATGCTTGGCTAAACCTTCTATTGTGTTCATTTATGATTGTATGAAACCTAGAATGTAGATCTTAGTGATGTTGCTTCTTGTGATGAATATGCATGTTAGGTCTTAGAAAACCAGCTTTTGTCTGTATCGCTGTTGATATGTCTAGGAAAACATGATTGTGTAGAAAGGATACCATCGAGTAACAGTCTTCATACTACCTTGCCCCTTTATATGGTTGATCCACTCTTAATATACTTCACATGCATTTAATATACTCTTGGGGGTCGGGTAATATTCTTCATATTACCTTACTTTGTGTTTTGCCTCAACGGAATATTAAATAGACGGCGGGTTCGTGTAATTCGTTCATGACTTAGGAAATAGTTATATAGATCATCACAAGTGTGACAAAGCAACAACACTAGGAGAATCAATCTAGGGAGTAATACATGATTAAATGAACACAATATTTTATTATATTATTATCACCATTAGCGTAGTTTATTATTTAGTTTAATAGCTAAAACCAAACCCAACCTCTCAAATATATGATTTTACCTGCTTTCCTATAAACATAAAAATACAAAAATAATCTTCTCCCAACCCTTAGAATTCTGTTAGACCGTGATCAAGCCTTCCTAACCTATTCCCCTAGAGAACAATAACAACCCCCGAGTCTTGCCTATACTACTACTACAACGGTTAGGTACTCTGCCTAGGGAGTTGTAAAACTTCTTGTAGAAATCCCTTACGACAACCGCATCAAGTTTTTGGCGCCACTGCCGGGGAATAGTTAGGTTTTGATCATAGTTTAGCTTAGTTCTACTTGCTTGAATCCTTTCAAGTAAGACTTTAATTTCCGCATATTAGCTTTCTCGTAGTCTATCTTTTCTTTGTGTGTGTGTTCATAATTTCCATTGACTATTCCATTCTTCATAATGGAGAACGTGAATCCATCACCTACCAATAATCGTCCTGTCTTACCAGCTGCGCTGCGCGCACGAATTGACCAAGAGCTCCATGAGCTACATGTGATTTCGGCCTTTGTTGACTCTCGCTTAGAGAGTATTGAACAATTCATTAATAACTTTGCCAACAACTTAATGAGACCAATATGAATAACCTTGAGTCCGATGATGAATCGGTTGACACGCCCCTTGTTTCTCCCTTTCGTCATTCGAACAATGATTCGGATGACGGTGAAGTGCTTAATGAATTGATTAAGTATGAGAACGCGAGAACACTACGCCGAGAAAGAATAATTAATAGTTTTAATGGGGATGACCTAGCATTCCAATGCATGATAGGCTTTAGGAAGTTTACTGCCTATCTTGACCCTTTTTTACCAATGAATATTATATCGCGTAAAGCCTACAATACAATAATAGTAAAAGGACTAGAGGGGACGGGAAAGAACCTAGTTGCCATCGTTAAGGATGTTTACGTGTTTGTTGGGATTTTCACATATATCATGGATTATGTTGTGTTAGAAGACATAGGAGAGTTTATCATGAGCGACATGGTTGAAGTCTTGATGGGCAGACCCTTTAGAAAAATCACTAAGCTCAAATATGACATTGCTAAAGGATTGGTCTCATTCACTAAAATCTTTGACACATACACATATAGGACGCCACGTACAATACCTATGCTCAAGAACTTTAATTGGAGTAAGGTCCCACCACTGTTAGAACTTAGCCAAAATAATTTTATGAACGGACTTAGGCACCCTCATGAAAAGAATAAATTTATGTACAAAAACTGCTTAAACCTAGGTCCCGAATACCAAGTGGATGAAAGTATGAAAGAATGGCTCATTTAGGAAACGTGAGCATTCACGAAGTCACGTAAGAACGTATGACTTCGAGTCTAGCTACAAAACTCGATAATAAAGAAAAGTGCTTTTTGGGAGGCAACCCAATATTTATTTTTCCCTCACATTAGGAGTGTCATGTGTTTTATTCTTTTCATTTTATTCTATCATGTTCGAACCCTAATCTTGTAATCATGCTTTGTTTTGTTTTTAACCTCGTCTTAATTTCAATCAAAGGTATTTTGCAAATAATAAGTGTAGGGGAATTTATCCGGTTTTTGAACCAAGTTCAAGCATGTTAAATAAATTGTTTAGATTAATCGCGTCAGTTTTGAGTCATATGTGTAAATTATCAAATCTCAGGTTTTGTGCAGCTATTTGTACATGAATTAACTTATGGAGTCAAGTGCAAGAAATTTTTTATCAAAAACAAAAATTTCGTTTTCACAGAGCGTGGAGACGGCGTCACGATTTACACGCGACGCCGTCACCACAACACCTATGACGGCGTTAGGATATACCCTAACGACCGTCAAACGCCAGGTTCTGAAAACCTTAAAATTTTTAATTATTTTTGAAACATAAAACTGCTACAACATTTAAATATGTAAAATTCTTTTGATAAAACCTGCATAAAACCATGGTATCTAACAATTCTCATCAGCCTATCTTATGTTTTATCGAGTCGAACCTAAATTCACATTGTATATTTGGTAAAACATTTTATGCTTGGTATAGTTGTCTTTGTCTTTGATTACAGGTTATATTTGATGAGAAGAAGCTTGGAAGTTCTTAGGAAGTTTCATTAGATGATTCTTGGAGGACGATTTAACCAGTTATCGCATGTTTCTTCTCTATTATTGAGCAAACCAGGGGAGTACTAGTTTCTTTTCCTTGTTTTCTTTTCCCTTTATTCGTTTTAACGGGTACTTCTAGAGAACATTGGGGACAATGTTCAACTTAAGTGTAGGGGGAAAATAAGCCTTAGAAACTATTCTTTCATTTGTCATTTGCTTTGTCCTTAAAATGATGGGTAATATATCAAAACATAACATAAGAAGGTGATTTTTACCCAAATTTAAATTTTTTATGACACATACCGACGAAAACCGAGTATTAATAGCGTCTCATGGATAGGAATTTATATGACTAGCACAAAAACCCTCAAAATTCCACCCCCACAATGTGAGGTTCGCCCTTAGATATTATACCTTTAGCTTGTTCGAGTTAAGGAGTGAGCAATCATGTGTGTCTATTCCGTCGTTACGGATGTGTATGCGTGGTTTTGTCGCCTTTTCTGGAACATTGGTATCGGTTACTTTAGGATTATGAGAGTGTACCGGTAGTATATTAAATTCTAGAACTTGTTTTTGTGATGCATCCCGAGACCGCATAGTAAGTATTAGGATTTGCTTGATAAGAGGCATTAGGATTAACCCATGTTTTAAACCTGTAATTGTTATGATGGTCACATCGATCATATAACTATCCCACACCCTTGCCATGCACTCATTTTTAGTGCAGGATACCCCTAGTACAACCCTCCGAGCCTATCCTTTTTCACGGTTCTTGTAATTTTCTGGTTAAGCCGGACTATTAATGAAGAGCATTGTCACCCTTAAACCAATTGTTACACCCAAATCGCCTTAGCCTACCTTGTATGTACTCACTTTTAGTACATTATTGTGTTTAACCCAAGTTAATTATTGAGTACATGGTTGCTAAGTCCTTATCCTTGTAAATACAGTTTTGGGACGATTAGGATTCATGGTAGTATTTATTTCGTGGAAGAATGGGGAAGAAAAGTTAAGTCAATACCCCCATATGTTTGTTAAATGATCTCCATGTTATTTTGATCCACCTCAAATTATGTAGATTGATGTAGAATTGTGTAGAGTTTGTATATCTTCGTCCGAGTCTTGGCTTAGCAACCAAACCAACGTGTATTCGTGTAAATAATTAGCTAACCCTTCCACTCCAAATTCACCTAAAGCCACCTAAATGTATCCCATCCGTTTCTGTTTCCATTATATGTTATCTTACACCTACACCCTACAATTCTTTAAAAGACCTCTTAGATAGTAATGAATAATGCTTGCGCCTAGTGGTGGAGGTTTGATCCTTACCAAGCCTATGGTAATTTATATGCTATGATAGGTAATGAGTGTTGATTTTCTGTTTCCCCCTTATGTTATAATTTATTATACACCCGAGAGAGAGAGAGAATCCCAAACACTTATGTGAGGTGCTAGTATATGTTTTTCGTGCTTTTAATTACGAGGTCTAGAAGGTTGTGTTGTAAAATACTTTTAAAGAGTAGGTTAAAATGACCCTCATATTGTTATTGTCTAGGTAGAAAAGCCCATTTTCTTGAGGAACAAGCAAATCCTAAGCGTAGGGGTATTTGATGAGGTGTTATTTTATACACTTTTTCGGGGTCATTTAACCTCCTAAATCGTGCATTTATGCCCAAAATAGGTACTTAATCATTCCTCTTTAGGTATTTAGCATTTGGAAGGCATTTGAAAGAAATATACGTGACTTGGGTTCATTTAGAGAAGAAAAAGACAAAACTACGGACCAACACCAAGACTCTTGAAGATTTGTGCTCACAGCGGCTAGTGACGGTGTCATAACCTTTCACGACGACGTCAGCTCGCACGACCCAGCCCAAGATCTAGAATATTCTCTTTCACGACGGCGTCATTTAATTTCACGACAGCTTCATGATTAAAATGCTCGAGTGCGTCATAGCGATTTTAAGTTCTTAATTTATATACAAATCCTTTTTTTAGGGTTTTAAGTTTGTACACCCCTGAGAGTAAAAGAAAAATGTCAGAACCCTAGTTCGTTTAGCAATGGTTAGGGACGATTTTAGGGCCTCAAATACATATTGTACTTCTTTCAATTCCTGTTTAATCAAGTAAGACTTTCTTAATCATTCAAAAGTATGTCTTGTTAGTGTTGATTCTTATCTGTTCTTGCTTTATCTTTAACATGATTGGCTAAAACCTTCTATTGTGTTCATTTTTGATTTTATGAAACCTAGAATATAGATCTTAGTGGTGGTGTTGATTCTGTGATGAATATGACATGTTAGGTCCTTAGAAAACGAGCTTTTGTCTGTATCGATGTTGATATTGTCTTATGGAAAACATGATTTGTGTAGAAAAGGATACCATAGGGTAACAGGTCTTCATACATATCTTTGACCCCTTTATTGGTTGATCCACTCTTAATATATTTCACATGCATTTAATTACTCTCTGGGGGTACGAGTACTGTAATAGTCTTCATAACTACATTTGGTGTTTTGCGCTCAACGGAATATTAAATAGGATGACGGGTTCGTGTAATCATTTTAGGACTTAGGAATTGTTACATAGATCATTCAAAAAGTGTCACAAAGCAACAAAACACTAGGAGAATCAATTTAGGGAGTTATACATGATTAAATGAACACAATTTTTATTTTACTTGTTATCCCCCATCTATTAGGTAGTTTATTATTTAGGTTATTAGCGAAACCCACATAACCTCTCAAATTATATGATTTTTTCCTGCTTTCCTATAAACACAAAAAAATACAAAAAAATAATCTTCTTTTTAACCTTAGAATTTGTTAGAACGATGATCAAGCATTCCCAACCTTATCTCCCACTATAAGAACGTAGAATAAAACCCCACGAGTCTTGCTATACTACTACTACACACGGTTTTATGGTACTCTGTTTAGATGAGTGGTAAAACTTCATGTAGAACGTCCCTTACGACAACAGAATCACATATTATGTTTAAAGTTGGTAATGGTAATAGAAATGAATTATGTTTGTATATTAAGTGGATTATATTGGCCCTCTATCTTAGTTCATTAGCAGAAGAGACATTTATGATGCAAGGTTCAACAACAATGCCTCTGTTGCTGACATGATTGATAATAATAAGTGGAAGTAGCATAGTGAATGGAGTGATATATTCCCTGAGCTTATGGATATTCCTGTTCTAATCTTAAGTAAAGACAAGTTTATATAGAGATGTAATAATGTGAGTCTTAAAGATTTTTCTACTAAACAAACTTGGGAGGACTACAGAGATCATTATCCTAAGATTGGTTGGAAGAATCTAGTTTGGTTTTGTCAAAATATTCTAAGCCATGCTTTTGTCCTCTAGATGGCTATTCAGAGGAGACTATTGACTTAAGATAGAATCTTTTAGTGGAATAGAGATAACTTTATGAAATGCTCTCTTTGTAGCTCTTGTATGGATTCCCATGATCATTTGTTCTTCCAATGCAATTTCTCTTCTAAAGTTTAGGATACTATCAAAGATAATAGCTATATCCATTCCCTGAAAAATAAATGGGAAGATTTTGTTAATAGTATGGCCAAAAACAATAGTAGAGTCATAAAAAATATAGTGAGTAGATTGATCTTTAGAGCTGTGGTGTACTTTATTTGGCAAGAAAGGAATAAAAGACAATTCTCTAATGAAAGAAGGTTTGCTCAAGATATTTCTAATGTTATTCTGAAAACTATGAAGCTAAGAGTGATGAGCCTTAAGGTTCTAAATTCAAGAATGTTCAAAAGGTGGCTAAGGATTAGGATATCCAATTCAAACATATTCATTATGGATTGACCAAAAAGAATACTAGGATTCTTGGTTCTAAGAAGTTATGATAGACCTGTTTGAATCAGTTAAAGGGTGTTTGGTTTCAAGGGTTACTCTAACTATGTCTATTACAAACATCATTGTTGACAGATGGCTGGTATCTTGATGATTCCTTAAGCATTAAAAGGTGTTACATGTATATTGATTGGCCTTGGGAGGGATCAATATATATGTTCATGCTGTTTTGGCTCCTGGGATTTTTCATAAGGCAGTTTCCTGTTGATTGGTCTATGAGGATACTTATGGTTCTTATTGAACTTTTGATTGACATCCTGAATGTTATCATATTTGTCTGAGTATTGATACAACTTAAATATTGTTAATATGAGATCATATAGTGAATGGCCTTGTATCTTGGGCTGCAAGAGATTTCTTGTTCTTAAGTCTGTTTAATTGGCCTTGGGAGGAATTAGATGGATTTTTGAATTTGAATTTTCTTGTTCAGTCCATAAGGTTTGTTTCTCACTATGAAGGGTAATGATCTGCAAAATGTAACATTTCTTAATTTCAGGTCATTTTACGACTCTTATGATTCGTCACTATTTATTTTGGTCCAATACGCATTTACTTTTAATTTAACTTTTAAGCTAAATCGCGTAGACTAGAAATAATCATTCAATGTAAACGGTCACCAAATAAATTAAGGTTTACACCAATCAAGTGTTATATAATTATTAAGAAGATAATTAATGACTTTGCGTATTTTATTTTTATTGGTCACGTAAAAGGCTTACGTTTCGCAATTAAATGCCTTTAGATACACCTCGGAAATACCTAGACTTACCTAGACTCAAACCAATACCCACTTTTAATCCTTAAACACAAAATTTATAAATAATTTGTGTTAATAACCCACTAGGGCCAAATATGGGTAAGAATAACCCATAAACAATTCGTCCCATGTGCTTATATCAACTAGAAAATCTCATAATAATCCCTAAGTACTTGTACAACCTATGCTTAATTAAAACATGTACTAATGGTCTCTAACTAACTTATTACACAATGGTTAATAACCATTTTGATCTCTTTTGTCCCCTTTGATGCCACGGCTAAGCAAAGCACCCACACAAAACCATAAGATTTTCAAATCGTAGTAAATCTTGTACAAATATATCGTAATTAAGAGATGTACTCAGGTAGTTTAGCAAAATACAATGTGAGGCTAACTAAAACCCTTAAAACCACTAATAAGGGCACGAATTTGACTTAGGATGGAACTAGGAAAACTAACTAGCTATCAAGCCTATATATACTCACTCATATTGTCCCTTAAACATTTCTTAAACCATTCCTAAACTCACAAACACTCTCAAGCCAAAACCATATTGTTTTCTCTCATTGTATTCGGGTTATATAATAACCGAACTCAAACACGACACAACATTTTACAAAGCAAGGATTCTAAGACATTGGTTAAGCTAGGGAGGAAAATACAATCATACTTATACGATTTGGGGTTATACGATTCGAGTTTACTACACAATACAAAACCAAGACACTAGGACCCTTGTAAGTCTCGAACTAAGCTTTACATGTCATATTCTATTCGTTTTTATTCATGTCTAGTTGTAAGGGTCACGTTAACTTGTGTGTAACAAGTTAACGTGACCATGAACGTGCATGGTTCAACCCATGCATGGTCCACGCACATATATTACATGTATATGATCTTGTGTGGTGCTAACGTGTATAAAACATGGTTAATCATTGAGTTAAGGCCTAAGCTTTATGTTTAAAATACAAGAATGGTAACTTATATGAAAACCACCCTATATATTTGAAATATATAAAACCTATGCGTAAACTTTCCATAGAAACGTGATGTCTTGACTTGGGAACGAATGTACGAGCTAATAAGACGAATGCATGTAGTAAAACACGAGTAATAATTACTTATCGAGTGCTTATCGTAAGGTTTCAAACCCTAGAAACTAACTAGTGAGCTTAATGAGCCACAATTGGTTTTGTTATATCCCAACAGGCCCAACAGGCCATGGCTTATTAATAAGCTCCACGAGCTTATTAAGAAGCCTAAAGTGCTTATTGAACTCACATGGACCTTAGTATACCTTAGAAAATCTAGTTGAACCCTTATTGGGCTTGACGGCCCATTGCCGTATCCAAACGCGAGCCCATAAGCCACAATAAGCTTAAACAACTTATTTGTGAGCTTATACATTTTAATAAGCTTATTGGACTTAGAAAATGCTAATGGACCTAAAATGGACTGGTTGGATCATGTATAAACCTTATCGAGTTCTTATTGGACCCAAAAGCCCATTAACGAGCTTATTAGCTTATTGAATAAGCCATACAATAAAAACAGCTTAATTATAATCATAAGAGCTTAATGAGATAAGAAAAATAAGTTGGATCGTGTATTGAAACTCTAAATGACTTTGAAAACCTTTCGGGCTAGAGTTATTGGACTAACGAGTCTAATAAGCTCAAAATAAGCTCATCCGAGCTTATTATTAAGCCAAACGGTTTCAATAAGCTTAAATAAGCTTAATGAGGGCCTATGTACCTTTGAAAACTGGATTGGACATGTAAATTGCTTATTGGACCTTAACGGGCCCAATAAGGTCTAATAAGCCTAAATAAGCTCATCCGAGCTTATTTATAAGCTGTCACAGCTTATATGGCTTATTGGAGCTTGATAAAATTGATTTCCACTTGTTAGAACTTAAACAGGCTTAAAATGTGATTTTTACAAATTTAGGGACTAAAAGTGTCAAAGCGCAAACTAGAGGGTGTAAACTGTAAATATTGACTTTTATGAGTCCAGGGACTGTTTTTGACATATTTTAAACATAAGGTACTATTTTGGAATAACTTATATTAAAAGTATAACTTTTGTAAAGTTAAAGGACTAAAAGTGACAACTTGAAAAGTTAGGGGTTAAAAAGTGTAATTTAACCAAACTTAAATAAAAGGACTAAAGTTATCAAACTTAGAAACTTAAAAGTGTGTTATAAAACTTAAATGATTTTATAAATACTTGAAGTGTCGGACTGGACTTAATATAATAAAAGTATTATTGTATTTAAAGTCAAGGTTTATCGGTGTATAAACTATCAGGTTAATAAATGTATATTTATTAACGATATCTATCCTTAGTCGTATACCTTCCTAAGAGCCAACAAGTAAAGACAAATACAATAAACATGTGCACCACCACACAAGTGATAACAGTATATATATATAAACTAGCTATTTATTGTAGTTTATGCATTAAGTCGTTAGCCTAAACTTGTAGACCAAGACTGGCCGTATTTACTTAGGTATTTGACGGTGTGATTCATTTTCCACACTTGGATATATTTATCATTCATGGAGGACTACCTACTCAGGTGAGTTCATAGCACCATGTCTTACAATTACTTAAATGATTTACATCTTTGGGGTGAGAACATGCTTTGTTTTACAAATTGGACGCAAGTGTACATTTTATACTATGATTACGTATTTTCCTAAGTAGCGATAACCCACTGAGCCCTTATCATGAACTGTCAATTACTAGATTGTGAGCGCGAATGTTATAAATAGATCTATTTGGGATTGACATCCCCGTTTGGGTGAGTAGCGCTCACTGTGCCGGTTTGCCAGACAACAAATGTATACCATGTCGGATTTGGGATGTTGCGGGTTAGAACATCATTCATAGGCAATGTTGGCAATTTATTGCATTCATACATGTCGGGCTTCAGTGTCATGAACTTAGGAAAACGTAATTACTTTTTATGATGTTTGCATCTGTTGCTAAATCATACACTTAGAAATATTGCGGTCCTACTATTGATTTACATAAACCTATGAATTCACCAACTTTATGTTGACGTTTTAAGCATGTTTTCTTAGGTCAATGAGGCACGAGGTGCCTAGATACATTGAGGGTCACTCTTTGGAGAGTCAGTACTAAAGATTTGGGGCGTATTACATTTTGAGAACATTTGTTATAAACCGAAATCTATACTTATATTGTCGAACAATTTAAAGCCATGAGCTTATGTAATGAACAAGTATTTTGTTAATCCAATGTATCTTTTTAAAACGACACGTTTAGTGGTCGTTCTCATATCTTTTGCTATTGATCTATGAAGTAACGCCCTCGGATATTCAACCTTCTGCTGCTACCCAGATTTGGGGGTGTTACACAAAATGTCTCAAGTTACTAAGAATAGTGAGCTGTGAAAGATGAAGCTACTTGGTCCTAGTTTTGAGATGTTATTGGAGGTTTGGTTGGTTCTCATTTAGGGTGTGTGTTCCCAGCTTCTAATGCCCTTTAGCTTGTCTAAGGTGGAAATGTAGGAAGCTGATATAGCCCCTATTTGGAGAGATTTGGGAGCTATAATTTGCATAATGATGCATATCTTGTTTTCCTCTTTGATTATTGTGCATGAATAGGGCTGTAAACGAACTGGACGAACACAAACGGAGCATTATTCATGTTCGTTCATTTAATTCTAGCTGGATAAATAAACGAACATGATCACTTAAACGAACGAATATTCTTGTTCATGTTCGTTTATTAAGAAATATGGTTGTTCGTGTTTGTTTATGTTTGTTCATTAAGATACTAAACGAATATAAACGAACGAATATACACGATTAAACATAAATGAAACATAAAAATTTCTAAAATATACACAATATTGGTTTTTATTTGTATTATTTTGTTTAAGTAAAGTAATTTCAAAAGTATATAATAAAAAGATACGATAGACGAACATAAACATATACATGATCATAAATGAACGAATATTTGGGCATTCACGAACATAAATGAACGAACAAGACTTTCGTTCATGTTCGTTCATTTAACTAAACGAACATAAAATGTTGTTCATGTTCGTTCATTAATAAATAAACGAGCATAAACGAACTTTTTACCGAACGGTTCACGAAATGTTTACTGAATGTTCAGTTCATTTACAACCCTATGGATGATGGCTGAATGATCTTAGCTAGATGCAGGATAGGAAATGTAGTTATGGAATTATGGTTGGTGCATTATGGGTTAATTGCTATTGTTTGTATGATGTTGCATAGCTGGTTAAAATTCAGCACAGTTTGAAGTATCCTTTGTTCTTTCTTTGTATCTGAGATAGTTAATGTATCAGATATCTTTGTTGTCTGATATTGAAAGTATAGTTTTTGTTCTTAGAATGTTGTTTGATTTCCTGGTTGGGCATGTCCTTCTTAGGTTTAAGTTTTAATGTTGTAATGGAGGGAGAGGGAGAGAGAGAGAAGGAGAGAGGGAGAGAGAGAGAAGGGGGAGAGGGGGGAGGATATATAGCGAGAGGGAAAGGGGGAAGGAGAGAGAGATATGCATTTCTTTTGTAAAAATGAAATCTTAGCAATAATCCTTCTCTTTATAGGCTGGCCATACTTGACCGCTAGACCTATCACTTCTAGTCTTTGTGTATCCAAAAATGTCAATTCGGTCCCTCACAGTCATAACCAACTTCTAACTACAAATAGATAAAAAGAACAATACAATGAGTCCTTGAACTTAATAGGATTAACTTTAACCCCCTCCCCCCTCGTTGTATCTTATTCTAAAAAACATAAACCATTCCCAATTTTAAACGAAGTTTATCATGTTGGAGTTTATCCAACTGATGCGAGGGTTGCAAACACCAGGTTTTACAACTCCCTAGGCAAAGTACCTAACTGTTGTAGTGTAGGATAGGTAAGACTCGGGGGGTTGTTATCGTTCTTAAGGGGAATAAGTTGAGAAGGTTCAAACTAAATGTAACTAAGGTCTAAGGGTTGAAGGAAGATTATTTTTGTATTTTTATATTTTTAGCAATTAAAATCTCTGGTTTGAAAGGGGTTTTGGTTTTAAGCTAATTAAACTAATAATTGAAATTAAATCTAAACTAATATGTGGAAACTCATATAGCTTAAACAAATGTGTTTACTTAATCATGCATTACTCCTTAGTTTGATCCTCCTAATCCTATTGCTTGGTCACTCTTGTGATGTAGTGTGTAAGTATTTCCTAATTCATGAACGAATTACACGAACCCGCCGTCTATGCAATCTTCCGTTAAGGCAACACACAAGTAAGGTAGTTTAAAGACTATTACAACATGCATTAAAACACTTAAAAGGTGATCAACCACATATGGGTAAGGTAGTATGAAGACTGTTACCGATGGTATCTTTTCTACACAATCACGTTTCCCTAGACGTCTTCGCAAGCAATTAAGAAGCTAGTTTTCTAAAGCCTAACACGCACACTCATCAACAAGAAGCAATATTAAAAGGATTCACAAACTAACTTTCATGCAATCATAAGTAAACACTATAAGATCTAGCCTATCATGTTAAAAGGAAGCAAAGAACAACAATTAATCAGATAACACATAGACATATTCAAAGATTAAAGGATAAAGAACTTCGCTTGATTAAAACATGGAGTTAAAGGCTGATACAAGAGGGTTTATAAACCCTAAAATTAACCTAAAACCTGATAAACTCGTACCCTAAGTATGACTATCGTATCCCACAAGTTCAACACTTTAAAACCCTAACTCTGAGTTTGTATATATAGAAAAAAATTACGACGGCGTCGCTTATAATCCTGACGTCGTCGCTCCGCTGATTCTTCTAGGGCTTCTTTAAGTCGGTTACGTTCTAACGCCGTCACAATAATCCTGACATCGTCTTTAAGGCCTTCTGACGTCGTTGCTAGAATTTGCGACGCCGTCTCTACAGTCTGTATGCTTTTTCTTCATCGACTTTGGTGTAGAGTTATAATCTCGTCCGTTTCTTCCCCAAATGAGCCCAAGTCATATGTGTTTCCCCCAAATGCCATCCAAGTGCTAAAAATACAAAAAGAAACGATAAGCACGTATTTTAGTGATATTTGCATGATTTAGGGGGTTAAATGACCATGAAAAATTGTATAAAATGACACCTCATTAAATACCTCTACACTTGGGATTTGCTTGTCCTCAAGCAAATGAGCTTTTCTACCTAGTTCATAGTAATATCGGGGGCATTTAACTTACTCTTTAAAAGTAATTTATGACACAACCAATTAGACTTCGTAATTAAAAGCATGAAAGTTATATACTAGCACCTCACATAAGTGTTTGGATTCTATCTTTCTCTCGGTTGTATAATGATTTATAACAATATAGGAAACGAAAAATTAACACTCATTACCTGTCATGGTATATAAATTACCATAAGCTTGATAAAGGATCAAACCTCCACCGCTATGGCGTAAGCACCTAGGAGTTACTATCAAAGAGGTCTTTAAAGGGTTATGATGTATGGTTGTAAGTTAAACGGAAACGAAAATGGGTGGATATATTTGGATGACTTTGGGTAGATTTGGTTGGTGGTGAGTTAATTAATATACAAGAGTACACGTAAAGGTGTTGTTAAGCCAAGACTCGACCACACTAGGACTAAGATATACAAACTCTACATCAAACTCTTTCTTTTTCTTTTCTGACTCTTTCTTGACATAAACATAAACATAAGCAAGATGGGAGCCCGTACATTTTTTTTTACTTTTTTTATAAATTTTTTTTATTTTCTTTTCTTTTTCTCATTTTTTTCTTTTCACTCTTTTTTCTATATTTTTTTCTGTACACTTTTGCCCTGCCATCTGTTGAAACATAATAATACATGACCTGTGGTTTATAAATGCACCCCTACTCTTGAATTTTTGATACTCAGTGACATTAACTAATCTAATGACCCGAATTGCAAGGATCAACAAACATGGAGTGTATTAAGCATGTATAGGGGTAATACTTTGACTTTCTTCCCCATTTCTCCATAAAATGAAAACTACCATGAATCTAATTGTCTCAAAACTGTATACACTAATAAAAGACTCGACTTAGCAACCATGTACTCAAGTAAATAATTAACTGGGTTTACAAATGTGATAACAATAATATACTAAAAATGAGTACATACAAGGAAGACTAAGGCGATTTAGGTGTAACATTTTGGTAAGGGTGTAAATAATGTTCTTCATTAATAATTCGGAATCCATCAAAAAATTATGAGAACCGCAAAAAGGATAGGCTCGGAGAGGTGTACTAGGGGTATCTTGCACTAAAAATGAGTGCATAGCAAGGGCGTAGGGATAGTTATATGATCGGGGAGACCATAATAACAAATACAGGTTTAAAATAGGTTTTATCCTAGTGCCTCTTATCATTTAGTAAACCTTAATCACACGAATCCGATCTCACTTGCGGTCTCAGGAAACATAACAAAAACAAGTTCTAGAATTTAATATACTACCGGCACACTCATATAATTTTAACCGATACCAATGCTCCAGAAAAAGCGACAAAACCACATATGCACGATCAAATCCATGAACACGACATGTATGATTGCTCATTCCTTAACTCGAGCAAGCTAAAGGCAAAACTATCTTAAGCACCAAAGATGGGTGCTTGAATTCCTAAAGATCTAGGGGCGAACCTCACATTTTTAGGGTGGAATTTTTTTGAGTGGTAGGGTTTTTGTGCTAGTCAAATAATTCCTATCCATGAGACGCTAATAATACGGTATGTGCCATAAAAATTTTTAACTTTGGGTTAAAATCATCATTTACTTTGCACCCTCCCATGGCGTCTCTATGTGGTGAAAATAAGAAAACCCTCTCTTCTTAAAGATTCGATCATCTCTCTTACTGATCTTACTCCTAATCGCTATAACATCCTTGTTATTACAATAAATCTTCTGATTTAATTTGTTTTAACATCGATTTTATTCTGTTATTATGGTTTTATTCGTAGGATTTAGGGTTTCGTCAAATATGTATCATGGATGTCGGTTAGATGATTCTTGTGCTATATATTCATGCCTTCGGTAATACTAAGGCCTTCGATCTGAGAATTGACGTTGATCTCTTACTGCTTTAGTCGTTTTTCCTTTTTTCTTATTTAGGGTTTTTTAGGTTTGTTTAATTTAATTTGCTTCTGCTGGTATGTCGCATCCTTGGGATCTTCCTGATGGTGAGTTGTTGTTAAGGGATGTTAACATGGAAGAGAGTGCTAGTCAACCCTCTGTCGTAAGTAATACAAACATTGGCTTCTTTACTTGTGATGGGAAGTCGACGTACGTGCTTCCAACCGAAGGTAATGGTGATGCAATTGTTTTTAACATTGTTCTGAATGTGCTTAATATTGCTAAAATTTTTGGTGTTCCATTTAAAACCTTTGCGGGTATTGAGGAGTTAATGAATGGGATAGAGATGGGTAAACATGAGGCTGTATGGTCGATTATGACTGAAGATAGGCATAAAGATGTTATGGATTCTATGTTTACTACGTGGAAAAGGCTTATGGACGATAATCCTAATGTTGCTAGCAATGTAGGAAACACGGATCATGTTGATAAAACTAGTGCACCTAGCCATGAGTCTCCTATTGTACAATCTATGGACATCAATACCAAGTCAACATCCTATGTTGGAGTTGCGGGTGCAAGTGCTAAGGACCAACTAAAAGTTTAACTTTCATCCCTTGGTGGTTGATCCCGTATTTAATGTTGTTAACATCTTTATTCCTCGTAAAGTTGTCGAAAAGGTTAGTACACGTTTTGAACATACTTTATATGGTTACTTTATTGGAAAGAGAATGTCATTTTCGGTTGTTGAATACTATGCTAGGAACAACTAGGCAAAACATAGGCTGAAAAGGATTATGATGAATATCAAATGCTTCTTTTTCTTTAAATTTGATACATGGGCTGGATTAGAAGCTGTTTTAGAGGAAGGTCCTTGGATGATACATAGGTCTCTGATCATTCTCAAGAAATGGTCGATGGATACTAGATTGCTTAAAGAAGAATTGACTCGTATTTCGATATGGGTTAAATTGCATGATGTTCCTATTCAAGTTTTTAAAGAGGATGGTATTAGCTTAATTGCTACGTATATTAGAAAACCTATTATGCTTGATTCATACATAATTTCCATGTGTAATGATTCATAGGGTAGGAGTAGTTTTGTTAGGTGCTTAATTGAGGTAAATTTAGAGGCTGATCTCGTGGATGTTGTTACTATTGGCATTCCTTCACTTACTGGGGATGACTTCACCAAAGAAACCATCTGTGTTGAGTATAAATAGAGGCCGCCTAGGTGTGATTTGTGTAAGATATTTGGTCATGTTCATGACTATTGCCCTAAAATGGTGGTGAGTCCTCCTAATGCTACTACTTTTACTGTTGTTACTCCTACTAGTTGAGAAGACTAATGATGGTTTCCAAACGGTAGGTAAAAAAAAGAAGAGGAAAGGTAAATCAAAGTCTACTAATGGTGGTCAGTTGGCTGGTCCTTCGGTTAAACAATCTTTTAGATATGAGCCAAAGGCGACTACAAGCGCACCAAAGAAGGGAGCTACTAATGTGGGTAATGCATCTAAATCGTCATCTATGTTGAAGACTGCTGGTACTTCTTCTAAGAATGATAATATCACCACGTCAAATTCTAATTCTGCCTTGAATAAAGAAGAAGATGAAGAAGAAGATGTTGAAGATGTGTATGATGAAACGGATAATTTATTTCCAAATACAAAAACTGGTGGAAGTTCATCTTTCATGGTTGCTGCTGGTTAGCTTGTTTATTTTGAGTCATTGGTTCTAGTTGCAATTAGTTGTCTCTAGAGTTGTAAGTGTTTATGGCATGTCATAAGCACTAGGTTTAGGAGTTTTTCAAGCTATTTAGTTTGAGGTTAATGTGGTACTTCAGCCACATTCCATTTGTACTTAACCTTTTCGGTTTTAATATACTTTACCGGGGTAGCCCTTTACCCAAAAACAAATTCACCGTTTACGCTATGTTTCGGTATATTACTCATCTTTTTAAGGACAAAGCAAAGGCAAATGAAGAAATAGTTTCTAAGGATTTTATTCCCCTTATACTTATTTCGAACATTGTCCCTAATGTTCTTAAAAGTACCCGGAAAATGAATAAAGGGAAAAAGAAAAGGCAAAAGAAACTAATACTCCCCTGGTTTTGCTCAATAATGGAGAAGAAACAAATGATCCCAGCTAAATCGTTATCCAAGAATCATCCAAGCAAAAATCCAAAGAACTTTCGGGCTTCTCCTTATAATATATAACCTGCAAATCAAAGACAAGAAACAACTATACCTGGCGTAAAATCAGCGGGATAATAATATACAACGTAATTGTTTAGGGTTTTGACACTACAAAAGCAATAAAGATTGGATGAATGTGCTAACATAATCGTAGTTTTAGGAAAAATTACAAATTTTGGAATTTATACAAAACTAATTTTCAAGAATTAAAAAAATATGAATTTTACTGTAGCTGGAGATGCGACGCCGTCAGGATTAATCCTGACGCCGTCTCCAGCGTCTGTAAAGACAAAAAAACATTTGAAAAAAAATTGTGCACGCAAATCCTATTAATTATTTCCTGAAAAATTAATGCATAAACCATAAAGACAATTAACATAATCATATGACTCGAAACAGACATACAAGACGCGAATTAATCTAAACTCTTTATTTAATATGCTTGAAATGGTTCTTAGAAACCGGATATTTTCCTTTACAATTTTGATGTAAAATTCCTTTGATTGCAAATAAGACGAAGTTAAAGACAAAACAAAGCAGGATCACATAATTCAAACATATAAAAACAAACGATAAAGAATTAAAACACACATGACACTCCTAAAATGCATGAAATAAAAGATTGGGTTGCCTCCTAATAAACGCTTTTGTTTATTTAACGAGTCTTGTAGCTAGAATCGGAGTCACACTCCTTACGTGACTCCTCCTTCGTCACTTACTTCACCTTCTTCAAGTCCATTTAAGTATTCGGGTTGAAGCTCTAAACATTCTTTATAAAACCCTAATATCTTATTCATCACGTAGTCTACTCCTTTTCTCTTGTCCTCCTCGTTCCTAAAGTAGACCAATTTTGTATGCTCTTTTTCTAAATCTTATAGCAAATTAAATTGCTCTATCTTATGGGGAATCTTATAAGCAATCTCATTGGTCCCATTTGCAAACTTCACTATTCCTAATGATAAATCATGAATCATGTTGGATATTTTAACAAAAGGCTTCCCTAGTACTACTTGTGACAACCTAGGGTCTATAATTGAACTAATATTTGTTAGCCTCAAAATATTGAGTCGAACAATGGAAGTTCGTTCATAATTATATTAGGTCTCCGTCACTAAATTAATATACGCTGTAATAGGCTAGACGGGTAAACGGGCTCTTATTTGTAATCTAATCGGTCACGTGTATCGGGCGAAAGCCCAAGTAAACCCGAGACCGGCCCGTAGAATTACTAAAGGCATGCAAGCCTTTTAGTCTTAACTATAAATACCCCTCTCCAAGGATGGAGAGGGTGTTGGTTCATTTGTAAACATTCTCCTACAATTTAATTCAACCATTCTCTTTTACTTTCTCTCTCTTGTTTATCTCTCTAAACTTCTCTTTTCTTCTTGAATTCGTGTAACTAGTAATGAAGTGAAGTGATTACGGGTAACCGACATTTGGTATCAGAGCCTCGGGTGTTTCATGTTTGATTGGTGGATTAAATACAAATTTCGTGGCCTTCTTATTATGTTTTTTCTTCTTGGTTCGAACTAAAACGCAAAGAAAAACCATGGTTTGATTTATATTTTAGTGGTTAAGTTGTTAAATCTTTGTACTTTCGTGGCTAGAACAAGTTCTTACATCTATCTTCGTAGTTCTATAGCTTAGTCGTGTTAAATGGTGAAATCCGAGCCTAGTTTGACTGAAGTTTTTTTCTTTTTCGTCATTGCGTTTTGAAGAAAAAAAATCATGACTTCTTTTGTGTATAAAGACAAGAAAGAGTACCACGTGAAAATGACTTGTGAAAGTGACTCTTGTACTTGTTGCGTTTTGCTTAAAGTTCGTTGCGTTTTGCTCAAGAATATTTGTTGCGTTTTGTCAGACAATATCATTGCGTTTTGCTCAAAGAACTCATTGCGTTTTGCTCAAAGAACTCATTGCGTTTTGCTAAAGAACTCATTGCGTTTTGCTCAAAGAAATCTTGCGTTTTGCTCAAAGACACATTGCATTTTGCTCAAAGACACATTGCGTTTTGCTCAAAGACACATTGCGTTTTGCTCATAAAGTCACTGCGTTTTGCTAAAGATCAAGTGCTGCGTTTTGCCTAGAGCCTTGCGTTTTGCTCATTGAGGTTTGCCCAAGATTCTTGCGTTTTGTCTAAAGAAGACTGCGTTTTGTCCATTGAAAACCCATGTTTTGAAACCCTAATTTCCCAAAAAAAAAATTGACCTTACCGCGAAGGTCGATCCGCGCATCAGGTGGTATTTGACCGAATTGGGGAATCTATTAATCACCGTTTAATCAAAACATTACATCAAGACAAACAAACTTCAAGGACTAATTACAAGGACTTTGGACTTTAATTCGGACTACAAGGACAATTAATCAACAACAACAAACATAATCAACAAAAGTTAACTTTTCACGGTTTCCTCTCGATTTTGTAAAATCCCGCGAAAGAACTCAATTTCTCGGTTTAAATAAAATCCCGTGGAAATTAATTACTTTCAATTAATCACATATTCAATCACAACACTTCAGAAACACATAAGATCTCAATCATGTTTTTCACCTCAAATTCTTACATCATTTATCAGACAAACTCCAATTGTAACTTCCTCAACCGACAGTCAAATGCATAACAACATAAAATTGCAGCTGGTTCAAGGGATCCCGTCCACCAATTCTTGCAACAGTACGATATGCACATGGCGATCCACGTTTCTTTACGATACATTGATACAAGACCAAATGTGTGATGCCTTACGGAAGTGCATTCTTAAAGGTCTCTTACCTTAACACTCTAACGATTGTGCACAACACCAGTAGTTCCTGCAACTGAGATTCTCCAGTAGTTCCTGTACAAACAACAGTCGAGACATTTATGAATATGACTCCTAAGATCAGAGCTCATTTGAATCAGAAAAAGGAAGCGTTCATTTGATATTGACTTGGAATTGGAGATGAAATATATCCAATCAGTTGATGCATGTCAGACAGCTCAAGAAATGTAAGAAGCCATCGAAAGGCTACAACAAGAGCAATCACTCAATATCAAATGTCAAGACAAACTTATTTTGGATTTTGGTAATACCTCTCACGATGAGAAACAATTGAGTCTTAACTACACAAAGATTCTATAAATGATGAATAAATTGATTCAGAAACAAAATTTGACAGTTGCAACGATGCAAATCAATGTTTTCAATTTCTTCAACAACTTCAACCAGAATAGGTCAAAGATTTGTCACAATTGTGAAGCAACAACACAGTTGGAATAAGTATTTCATACCATATAGCCCTTGACAATTCTGAACAAACCAAAGGAAAGTTAAATTAACATCCATGCGAAAGAATGGCCAAGAATGCTAACCCATTAGCACTTGTTGCTACTGCTCAAACACTTCAAGACCCTTATTACCAAACATCAAAACCTCACAAATCATATGCACCAACATCAAAAGCTTCACTTCCAACCAGATCTCATGCAACTACAAGATACAATTGCAAAGATATAGCCCCCCCAAAAACCAATCACACCACCAACTGAGTCAGCTTCCTGAAAAGACAGTGATCACTGAACAAGCTCAGAGGATACAGACATGCAGAAAAAATCTGGCTCTCATTACAAATACTTCAAGAAAACTCTATCAAAACTACCAACAACAACCTCATGAACTTCTCAAACACCAAAACAAAATGTGTATACTACTCCAAGGTACAAGAATGATAATCAGACTGGACAATTTGGGAATCAGAGGGCAGTAAATGTTGTTGGGCTAGGGAAACTGAAGTGGTCAGAAGTGCAACAGTCTGGTATAACAGTGTCTTTAAACTGCAAGGAATTTTGTCCATTATGCTTAAGGAATGCAGAAAGCCAAAACGTAAAAGACTACACGTATCACAAGGAAAAGATGTTGCTGTGTAACAACTGAAAAGGGTTCAACTTCAAGCAGGAGCATTTGACTGCTAGCATAACACGGAGAAGAGATTGAGGGAACAAGAGTTGGAAGCACATTACAGTTACTTTAACTACAGGCAAAGATCCAGGATGGTTCCTATAGCAGACACAGAACAGAATTCTGAGCCATTGGAACAGGTACAATACGATACTGACGATAATGTGTTTGCCAATGACATACAACATTTTAACCAATCTGAATCCATTAGTAACACATGTGCAGTGGAAACGGATGATAGTAATGTCACTCCTGACTCACCGGATATTGTAGTGATAATGAATATTCAGGGAAGACCAAAATGATGAAGAAGTGATGATGACGTGTTGCACTTGCTAATTTAATTCTATATTAAAACATTGATGTCGATGAAAATAAAAAATTCAAAAGCAATTAAAGAAAAGCAAAGCAACATGACTCTAGAAGTTAACTGAGTGCAAATCTATCTTAATCGAAACTATAGAACTCTAGGGAACTAATAGTAATTGAGATAGTTGCTTAGTTGCACTTCAAAATAAACAGACTGAGTTTGAGAGGTACAAGGCCTTTAATGATCGTACAGTTGACTATGACAAACTTGAATATAAGTTAAATGAAACTCTAGGACTATTAGCTCAAAAAGAAATTGACATAAAAAGAAGGTTAAAAGTGAAAGCCTACGAAATCTGTTGTCCATAAGAGAAACATGATGAGTTAGTCAAACAGAGTCTTTAAACCCAAGTCACATTACGAAGGTCTTGTCAAGGAGAAAACAAAGGTAATAACGGATTTAAAGCTTAAGGAAGAAAAAGATATTGACAAAATGATTTCAATGGAAAACCAGTTAAAGTTTTTGAATGAAATTGTTTACAAACGGAGTCAATCAATCCAAAACCATTCATTATGTAAGCACCCAATGGCCCTACATTTAATGGAAGACCTACCTAGCCAATCCAAGGTACCTCAAAAAGGCTCAAAATGAGATACTATGTTTGTATGCGATCCCACATGACCAATCTGATCCTGCAAACAGACTCGTCCCCGATCGGAAGAGACTCTGACTCTTGATAATGAGTTCGATAAAATTGAAATTAAACTTAGTGAAACCTTTGACAAACACAAAGTTAAATAGTTTTTAATGAATTTTAAAAACCCCCGACTCAGCATTATGAAATTCAGTTCGCACAGGCAAATGAAATAAGAAAGAAAATGTGGAGAAAATCATTTGTGAAAACAAAGCCAAATATTTTCAAAAACATAGATTTCTTACCAGTGTCTAAATCAATAAGCAAAAGTAGACAAGCATATAATGTCATGACAAATAACATTAATCATCTGAAAGAAATTGTCAATCAAGCATGGGTAAAACATTCAAACGACCTTCTTCATCTTCGTAACCCAACTGCGCAAGATATGGAAATCCTAGTTAAGACATGTTTGATGCCCCTTGCCCTTAAGACTCAGAATGATAGTTTCGCATTTGTACATGAACTTAAGCAAGAAATGCATGTAGATTTAAAGTACGTTGAATCTCTTGAAGATGAACTTGATGACCTTGAATTTGATAAGGCAGAATTTTCCAACATGTATGATATGCTTTTGCAAGAATGTGAGTCTAAAGATGTTATGTGTTCTTATTTGCAATCTTCATCTGATTTAGATGAGATAACTGAATTACAATGCTTATATCTTCATAAAGTCAGGGAATGTGACTGTCTTGCACAAAAGCTTTCTGAACAAACTGAATTTGTAAGTAAAGAGATTTACACTGAGCTTTTACGAAGTTTTACTAAATTAGATAAACACTCAATTTCTCTTGAAATCACTTTACAAGAATGTCAAGAACAACGAAAAAATGACATAGTTTGCAAAGAAAAGGCGTCTAATGTATTTCGAAAGGAACGTGAACAATATTTTGAAATACAAGATTTGAAAGTTCAACTGCAAGACAAGAACATTGCAATAAGTGAGTTAAAGAAACTCATTGAAAAATGCAAAGGAAAATCTGTGGACACTAAGTTTGATAAACCATCTGTTGTTCGACAACCAAATGCTCAAAGGATTCCAAAACCATCAGTTTTAGGAAAACCGGCTCCTTTTTCAGACTCTCTTGAGAGAAAATATTTTGCAAAGAAAAAGTCAATTTTAAAAACTAATGAGTCGGAGGGTTTATCATAACCAGTCACTCTACAGAATTTGCCTCAAACAGCAACGCAATCTGTAAGAAACACAAATGTGATTAAACCAGGCATGTATCGAATTGCAAGTAGTACTACACAAACTAGAGCACCATAGTTGAATCAGACTTCTAGGAATACTAATCCTTGCATATCTACATCTACAGGAGTAGCTCACAAACCTAATGTTAGCAGACCACAGCCTAGGAGCAATCAAATGAAAGATAAGGTCGTGCCAAACACTAGTCATGTGAAGTTTAAGAAGACTGAAGTAGAAGAACACCCTAGGATTTCTAGTATTTCTAATCAAACAAAGTCTGTAACTGTGTGTAATGACAGTTTAAATTTCATAACATCGAATGTTAATGTTGTTTGTGCTACTTGTAGAAAATGTGTGTTTAATGCGAATCATGATGCTTGTGTTTCCACGTTTTTAAAAAATGTGAATGCTAGATATAAGAAGCCTAATGGAGTGCCGATTAGTACTATAAAACCCAAAAGTCAAGCGAACAAATCTGTTGCAACACCCCATAAGAAAACAGTTGCATCAGAATCCACTATCACAAATTCAAAGAGTTACTATAGGATGTTGTATAAGAAGACTAATAAGGCGTGGAAATGGTGGATAGCACAACAATGCCCATCAGCATATACATGGGTTCCTAAGACAAAAAGGAAATGGGTACCTAAAGTTAGGAACGAAAGTGTGACTAAGAAAGTTAGTTTTTCCATAGATAATGTATCTAGGATAACTAATGTCTTAAAACTCACAAACACTTTAGGATCCAATTTGTCATGTATTCCATCGTCCTCTAATTCTCTTGCAGATTGTACAACTCATCCTATTCATTGTTGACTCTGGATGCACAAAGCACATGACGGGCAATCTATCTCTGCTGTGCAATTTTGTTGAAAA
Source organism: Tanacetum coccineum (assembly GCA_026074375.1). NCBI lineage: Eukaryota > Viridiplantae > Streptophyta > Magnoliopsida > Asterales > Asteraceae > Tanacetum > Tanacetum coccineum. Next base: position 19,188 of record BQNB010038940.1, on the reverse strand, counting down.
ATACTTGGGTACCGTTCGTTTTGGCAATGATCAATTTGCTCCAATTCTTGGTTATGGAGATTTGGTTCAAGGAAATATCACGATCAAAAGGGTTTACTACGTCGAAGGTCTCAATCACAATCTTTTCTCGGTTGGTCAATTCTGTGATGCGGATTTGGAGGTTGCATTTCGGAAATCTACCCAAGTTGTGATCATAGTAATGTGGTGCGGGACATAGGCTTCAAGATTATGGCTTCAAATACACCAAAAAAAATAACCGTTGTTATTGCGACTCTCTGTCAGCCATAGCAATATCATACAACCCCGTGCAGCACTCCCATACCAAGCATATCAATGCTCGTTACCATTTCATAAAGGAACAGGTTAAATGTGGTATAATTGAATTGTACTTTGTCAGAACTGAATACCAATTAGCTGACATGTTTACAAAATTCCCTTCCCAAAGCAAGGTTTCAGTATCTCGTCAGGCGCAAGAGGTATTAGATGTTTGACTCCGCAAATATGGAGGTTCTGACAAAAGAAATGCTTGATTCTCATCATCATAACATCAACATGTACATATTTTTTTGAAATAAATTAAATACTAAATATAAAATTCAAAAAGAAAATACAAAATCAAATAATCTGAAATTGTTAAAAAATATTCTTACTCGACATGTCTCTTAGATTTCGATAACATTTACGTACCTAAAAAATGGTTGATTAATATCGTCACGGGCGCGTTAAATGAACGTTTGAACAGGTTTTTCAAATGCTTCATAACATGTCATTTCTATTTTTTCTTGAGGGGCATATGTGCCAAGTCAGTACGTAACCGGACTTCAAATAAAGGAAAGTTTTTCTTTAAAGTTAACTTATCTAACAACGTGAAATTCAATTGTCTGGTCTTGAGCTGTTCTTACAGAATTTAAACAGTTAGAAAAGGATAGAGTACGCATTAGTGCGGCTTACACTTTGAGTTGGAGAGAGTCTGCCTAACATGATGTTTTTCAAAACGGTTGAACACAATTTTTTCTAAGAATATCTCAATGACATTTCTGATTCTTTCAATATTATGTGTGCAACTCTACATCTTTCAAGGGGGAGGTTTTTCGAAAAACAAAATTTAATGAGTTTGGTTACATCTGATCACAGACCATTCTTTTGTAGTCAAACACATTCCACAAAATGTCTCTTTTACAAAAGATAATTAGTGACAATTCAATAGATTGGATAGTTTTAAGGATGGACTTTAGTGTTCAACCTCAATTTTTATTCATTTTTAAAACTTGGTATCATTGTTTTGGTGTCATACCATATGTAAAATTGAGGGGGAGCTAGTTTATATCCCATGTATTCATGCTATGTATAAGTTTTCCCCCATGGTATTTCAAGACAAATTTTATCACAAGTATTTCAAAAAACTAGAGAATTAGTATTTATATAATTAAGGGGAGAAATGTATTTAAAATGTGATCATGATAAAAAAGTGATCCTTATCGACTCAAATGTGCTTTGGATACTCTTGAAAAAGGTTTTATGGTTACGATATCATACCTACAACATCTTATTTTCACGACGATTCTGAAGTCATAAGGTGATAAGGTTAGGTATTTGTCCTATGATCCAAACAGAAACCGGAGGGATTTACCCCAAGGTCACTTCATAGTTAGAAATAGCAGTCCTTAGGTATGATTGGTGTGAATGTGTATAAGGAAGATATGTCGACTAAGATTGAGCTAACACTGGAACAATCACAACAAGGTGTTAGTAATGACGTCTTGGTAAGCATTAAAAGGGTTGAAGAATGAAAAAGAAATGTATGGATAAAGGGTCTAAAGATGAAGACCTTCACACAACTTTATGGCAGAAAACAGGTCAATACTTATGCTGTAAGTTACAATGTTGATTACTGACATTAAAGATGATCTATCGGACCCAAGTGATGCAATGCACAACCCTCCCCAGCCATTCGAATTTCTCTCAATAGAAACTTGTCTCATTTGTCACGGAGATACACTTCTATTGACTTTCTCACTTCGAGTTAGTTAATATTGAATAGGTGGCAGTCTGCTCCAGCTCGCGATTACTAAAAAACCAAAATTCACTAATGAGTCTAGGAGCCAAGAGATCATCAAATAAATCTTCATTAGGACTCATTCCATGACAAAACACTTGTTGAACTTCATTTATGTTCACAAGATGTAAACAAGTGTCACTACGCATTATCTTTGTGATTCTGCCAGAACATTCAGGGTGATCTTCTTTAGTATTCACAATGACGCATGGAATCTTCAATGTCATTCATAAACGCACTGCGGTAGGGGACTTGCGAGATTCTATATGATTCAAGCTTGTGTCAATGGATATCGATAAAGGTCCAGTTAATGAATTGATGTTTAATCAAAAAGATAGTAATATTGATTCACTCTTACCATGTTGTCTGCTTTGATGACATTTCGGTATTAAGAAAACTAAGCAAGCATGGCAAATCTAATACATTTTGTTAGAAGATCCTTCGCTTTGAGCTGAATACCCTGTCAAGGAGTTTTTTGTATTACCCTAATCCTGGGTAAAGTATATTACTGTTAAATTGGTCTACAGAAAACGGAGGTCTAATCTAACAAACCGGACGAATGACAAAGCCATATTCGTCCACACGCTTTATTGCTAACTGTTTTATTTTAGGATTCATAAAGATGGAGTGGTGTTGCACTCATTCCAGATGATGTCGGTTCTATTACCAATGCTCATGCTCAAATACTCAAAGACATTCATAAGCATCAAGATTTAAGGAAGAAATTCATGAAAGTCAGAATTAAAGTACAAAGACTTCCGATAAACTCTGATATACAAGATCTTCCCTTCATAAGATCTCAAGTCTATCAAGGGAGATTGTTAGCTATCTTTCAAGTTGATGAAAGTATGAGCTTGTGTCAAGACATAGATAGTAAGGTTGGCAAGACGATCAAGATGAAGGATAAAGATTTTAAAGATCTAGGCTCGAAAAGATGGGGGGGGGGGGGGGGGGGGGGGGGGGGGGGGGGGGGGGGGGGGGGGGGGGGGGGGGGGGGTAGTCTAAAGGACAATGACAAAATGGCTCAAGATCTAAAATCACAAGCATGAAGGGAACGAGCTTACAACGTAGACAGAGACAAAGATCACAAGAGCTTAACGACAAAAGCAATCTCATTGATCTCACAAAGGAGTGTCACAATGAACTCACTTCGAGGGAGATTGTTAGCCTCAAAATATTGAGTCAAACAATGGTGTAGGATCCCGATTAACACTTCATAACACGATTCAATCAAGAAACTAGAAAAGAGAAGATTGTTTAGAGAGAGAGAGAAGAGAGAGAGATGAGAGAAAAGAGATATTAGATTTTTGATAGAAATGAGATTTATAAGAATAGATATTTTCAAAAGGAAAATATCTATATATATATCCCTACGCATTTAATGTGACGCGCGGGATATTTAACTAGGACTCGGGCTCGGGTTTTGCTTGGGATTAAACCCGAAACATATACAATATTAGATTAACTATCGAGCCCGATTCCCGATATTATTCTATTACAACATTAACTAATTAAAGACCGAAGCTCCATCGTAGAGTGACCGAGCTTCCTTGTTCGACTCAATAAATTGAGGCTAACAATCTCCCCCGAAGTGAGGTCTTGAACACGGGAACGAGCTTCCTTTATTGACTCAATAAAATTGAGGCTAACAATCTCCCCCGAAGTGAGTTCATTGATGACACTCCTTCATGAGATCAGTGAGATTGCTTTTGTCGTTTAAGCTCGAGTGTTCTTGGTCTTTGTCTTCGTTATATGTTGTAGGCTTGTTCCTTCATGCTTGCGATCTTTGACTTTTGAGCCTTTGTCATTGTCTTTATCGTCTTTGCCATCTATGCGCTCATTATGTCTTGACCAACATGCTCATACTTTTGCATTATCGTTGAAAGCTTCAAATCAGAGTTTACGGAATCTTTGTCTTTAAATCTTGAAGCTTTCTAGATAAGTATGCTCGTAGCATTGAGCATTTTGAATGGGATGAGTGTTGTCCGTTTACCAACCCGTTTGACCTGCAGGTTTACGTTAGTGATATACAAGAAAATTGATTTGAAAATCAATCGACGTGTCACTCGTTAAAGAGTTTTTGTAACACATCGAAAGTGTCATGATTTTATCAAAATTCATCAACGCGACAATTTCATTTACTGGACATCATCGCTATCACAGTTTGTCACAACAGTTTAATCCCATATAAATCTCGCTAGTCACCTACCAAAGCTGTTTAGAATGGCTTAACGGATTTTCCATCTTCATTGTGAATAATTAAATCATCCTTCGGAATGTTCTGGCAAATATCACAATGATATTGCGTAGGACTCCTTAGATAAACAACACTTGTGAACCTGATGATGTTCAACAAGTTTTGTTGAAATAGAATTCATGGTCCTAACGAGATATTGAATTGATACTCTTGTGCTCTAGACCGATTATTTGAATTTTTTGGTTTTGATAAAAGTAACTCCAGAGGCCTGGGAGCATAATTTGCCAACCCCTATTCAATATCACCAAACAAACTCGAGTGAATGTCAATAGATAACGTGTGTATCTCCGTGACAAATGAGACAAGTTTCTGTTGAGAGAAACCCGAATGGCTGGGAAGGGTTGTGCATTGCATCACTGGGTCCATGATGTCGTTTTCAATGTCAGCAATTAACTTGTGATTCTGACAGCATATGTATTGACCCGGTTTCTGCCTTAAGTTGTGTGGAGGGCTTTTTTCTTTAGACCCTTTATCCATACATTTCTTTTTTCTATTCTTCAACGCCTTCATATGCTTACCAGGATTCCATCTACTAAACACCATTGTTTGATTGTTCATGGTGTCATCTCAATCTTAGTCATACATTATTCCCATTTACAGTCAACTCCAATCATGACCTAAGACTGCTATTTCTAAATTTGGATTATCCTTGGTAGATCCTCCGTCTGGTTGCATCATAGGATTGATTCCTTCGAAACCACCTTATTACTTCAGATCGTCATGAAATTAAAAGTTGATTGGGTATAAATCTAACCATAAATCCTTTCAGCACATTGAGTCCAATTAATCATTTTTTAAATACATTTTTCTCCCTTATTTTAAATAATAAACACTTATTTTTGAAATACCTTGGTGATTTAAAATATGTTCTGAAAATTCTGTGGGAGAAAATAGGTCAGCATGAATGGTTTGGAATATTTTGATAATGTTTTGATACATTAGAAATTGACATTGTTATGTATCCCAAGAACATTGAAAACTTTGTTTTTTCGAAAAACTCCCTCTCAAAAATTGACCCATGGAGAAATTGTTGTCTTATTGAAACACTATAGGGATGCAGTGTTGAACCCTCAATATTTAAAAGATTATGAATTGGTCAGCGAGAAATTCTTGAAAAATGTAGTTTCAACTTTTTGTAAAAACCAGATGTTAGAGGACTGTCTCGTCTATACGTAAGGGTAAGCGCACTGAAACGTACATTTTTCCTTTTTTCTTGAGCGAAAGATATTTGAATTGTCGTATAAAACAGCTCAAGACCGGAGAAACGTTAAATTTCTCTGTTGTGAGATAAGATATAAACCCTTACCTTTATTGAAGACCCGAGTTATTGTACTGACAGTTGCACATAAGCCATCTAGATAATTAAAAATGCATGTTTTTAAAAACTATTTGCACTCTCGCTCGAACTTTCATTTAACACACCCGTGTCAATGTGTAATACGACGACATTTTTCTAAGCACTAAATGTTATCGATTCCAAGAGACATGTAGAGAAATTCTTTTTTGAAAAATTTTCTGCTTTTCTGATTTTGTATTTAATTTACCTGTGTTCCTCAGCATTGCTATCTGATGTGGATAGTAATTCCAACTTCTTGTCGTGATGTACCTTCTTGCTGCTAGAGGAACAACTTTTTGAACCCACTTTGAACTTGATGGTTAATTGCTGTGGATCCCGTGAATTCCTAGTTCGAACGGTTATGATCAGAAGTCATTATGAAGAACGAGGGCTAAACTATGTAAACAGACGTTCATTTCCATGAAGACCGGCTTGATCTGCTGCGATCCAAACCGACATTTGAACGAATTACATTGAGGAACGGGGCCTGAATGTTATTTTTCAGCAGCAGACGCCATTTGAACATTGACTACCGAGGCTTGAACTGCTGTGTTCAATACGTATCTAAACATTGTGCTCTCCAGAGTTTCAAACAATGAATAGAATAGTTATGTAAATCCTGCAAGAGATTTAGCTGACGATTGGAAACATTGGACAAAAATTGAATCCCTAAGGAATTTGATATTCTTCCAGACATTAGTTATCCTAGCGACAATGTCTATAGTGGACTAATACTTGTTATTCATCAATCTTTCCTAACTTAGGCTTCCATATCTTTTTGGTCCTAAGTGGTCTTTTTGTTCCAAGTATAACTTGATGGAACAACTCTTTAGGCTAATCCACCATTTCCATTCCTGATTTGTATTCTCATACAATTTCTTATAGTAAGCTTGTATTTCTGAATAGTGGCAATCTGATGCAACCTGTTTATTCTTATGGGTGTTGCAAACAGATTTGTTCGCTTTTCTTTTTGGTTTACAGCACAATATCAGTTACATTAGGCTTCGTTAGTTCTAGCATTCACGGTCTTTCAGTATCGAGAAACACAAGCAATCATGATTAGAATTAAAACACTACAAGTTCCATCATTTCACACAAACAACATTTTCATTCAATCGGAGTTTGAACTGTCAATTACACGTGGTTACAGACTTTGTTTTTCTAGAATACAAGAAATCCTTTGAATGTCTTCCTACTGTCCTTTTTTAGATACTTCACATGATTATTGTTTGGCACGACCTTAACTTTAACTTGATAGCACTTAAGCTGTGTCACATGCAAACACTAGTAGTGTGAATTACTCCTGAAGATTTAACATGTGAGGAGTAGTATTCCTAGAAACATAGGCAACGTGGTGTTCTTAGTTTGAGATTGTGGTGGAGGCTATTCTATAAATTCCTGGTTTAAAGCACATTTGTGTTTCGAACCGCTGATTTCTATTCTAGGCAAACTCTTTGATGACTTGGTTGATAATAAACCATACCGACACATTAGTTTTATTAACCGATTTTCGTTTGAAACCTTCTCATTTTCAGGAGAATTGAAAAAGGTCGGTTTTCCTAAAACTGATTGGTTTTGGAATCCGTGAGCATTTGGTTTGTCGAACAACAGATGGTTTATCAAACTGATTTTCCACTACTTTCCTTTTGTTTACCAGAATGAGTTTCATTAACTCATTTATCACCATGTTCTTGTCGTTAGCATTTGAGCTTTCAAATCTTGATTTCATGGATATTGTTCACGTTCTTTTCGAAATACATTTGAAGCGTTTCTTTTCTTGCACTGGGTTGGTTTTCAATCTGTTCATTACAATGTTGTAAAGACAAGTTCGAGAAAATCGAGTGTTTTTCAAGTTAGCAAAACTCTTTAAAAGCTTATTTTGAACTTCGTTCTCAACAATCATTTGTTTCGAAGCTTTTGTGCAAGACATAACACATTCTTTGACTTTATGAAGATCCAGAAGCATTGGTAATCCAGTATTAGCATTTAAATGAGACAGAGATTGCAAATATAAACAGTAATCATCATTAGCCACACAACTACTTCGAGAAGTAGATCATATATGTTTGAAAAAATCAGCCTTTTCAGATTCAAGTTTCTGCTCCATCTCCTTTTAAGTGATTTTAACGTGACTCCCAAATCGTCATGCGATTTCCTTTTTAAGTTCATGAACCAAAACAAATGACTGTCAAGTATAGTTTTTGTCTGAAAATTGCATTAATAAGATTTTGATCAAAACTTCCATAACTCTTAGCATTGGGTTAGGAAATGCACTATTAGTAGATTAAGACCAATTTGTTAACAAATTGTTCATAAAATGATGAAGTTGTTTTGTCAGATTCGTTATAAAGTTTCTACCTTTACTAATGGATTTAGAAATGGGTAGAAAGGCCAGGTTTTTAGCAATGTTTGGCTTTGTCTTAACAAACGTTTTTCTCCACATTGTCTTCCTAACTTCTTTAGCGCGTTCCAACTGATCAAGATAGGTTTTGGATGGTGGTTTGAAAGTTTCATAAAGACTGTTTTGATATGTGTAATCATATGGTTTCCACTTTGTCGTTATTTCCCCCAATTTTGATCTACTCTCCTTTCCAAGAGTCTCTGTCTCTTCCCAATGGGCAAAATCTGTTGCCGGATCAGAAGTATCATATAGTCTTATCCAAACGAGATGTTTTTTTCATGATTGACTAATCTTGAGGTACTTTGTAATTAGCAAAAAGGTTGTTCTACCATTATATGTTGCGCTATTTCGGTGCAAACAGATGAAATGGTCTGTAATTGATTGATTGCGATTATAAAGAATTTCATTCAAAAACTTATTTGTTTGTCTATATCAATCACGTGTCAATGTCTTTTCCTTCCATAACCTTTAAAATCCGAAAAACCTTACATTTCTCCTTTGAGTTGAAACCTTCAAATTGTGGAACCTAGTTAACAGACTCTTTTTTGGCTAGCTCATCTGTTTCTGTGACAACTGAAATTCATATGTTTTAGTTTTTAAAAACCCTCTGGTAATAATGTCTTTACGAGCAATAAGTCCTAGATTTCATTAACTTTGTTTGAATATTTTATAAGCACTTGTTCGGTATCATTAAGGGCCCGGTACTTCTCAAGCGTCAGTCTGTTTGGTCTGAAGTGCAATCAACAACTATCCGACGCTAGTAGCCTCCTACCCCTAGAGCCGTACTATTCCTCAATCAAGGTTATATCTGCCACTCTTCCAATTCTTGAGACAATGAGCTTTACTATCTTTATTGCTTTAAAAATCGTCTCTGTGTTTTCCTCATACAAGAGTTAAATTTGCCATTAAATTAGCACAGCGCAGCAGACGCTCATACAGCAACATTTTGCAGTCATTTTTCTCAGAATGTTGTCTTTCATTGGAAAACACTTCTTTTTCTCTTCATTTTTTTAACCTGTTCAATGGCGTAATGAGTAGAACTGTGATTCAGCAGTAAGACTTCCTGAATCTTTGCACAGGAATACCCGTAATGTCTTCCAATTCCTTTCTTTTTCAATTCAACATCTGAGTACAATCCCACTGCATGTTTTTCATCTCCTGAACTTTAACGATATTGAACCTCTTGAACCTTGGCACTTTGAATCTGCAACGGTCTGTTCCTCAACTTTTTCAACGTCATCTTATGCTCTTGCCTCATACTTGCTCTTTCTATTAAACTTGCTCAATGGAGTTCAAGTTCTGGATGATTGAGTTTCCTTGTATGTTTGAGCTGCCATATGAGTGTAATCTCTGAAGATTTTTCTTTTACTTTCTTGACTGATGAAAAAGATCTTGAAGTAAATATCAGAGGCTTTAACAAGTCAGAGTTAAAGAAACCTTTCAAACTGTAATTGATCACACGATAGAGCGGATTTGGAATCCATCTCGTGGATGTTTCTGCATTAGAAGTGTTTTCTAAGTTATATCATGTGTTGAGATAACTAAAACTTGAAGGTTCGAACTATCACCAAAGAGATGTGCAAAAGCTTGTTGACAACAATATACACTGTCTATCGAGAAGTTGAGTGGTTGAATTGTTAAGTGCATATTAATATGTTCAAGGAGTTTTCTTTGAAAATCATTGCTTGCATATGCATATTCTGTATCTCTGGTTCCTCTACAAACTGAACCCGAAGATGAAGAAACCTTTGTTCCCATTCTTATCGTGCATTAATGAAGTGTAAAAAGATTTTTGTGGGGATCTTAAGTGGTGTGATTGTTTTGTTTGTATGTGGAAAACTATTTCCGGGATTTACAATCTTGTCTAAACCGGAAAATACAAGAGTATTTCGCTGATTCTACTAAATCAAGAAAACGTAAAAATAAATTAATGTAGAAAAACGTTGTGTGTCGTTGAAGAACTTAACTTTTTGTAACGATTTGTGAGCTAAAAAACGATAACAGTGGAAATTTCTTCAACGAAAGAAGAGCTAAAACTGAAAATTTGAAAACTAAAAGTAAAACCAAAAAAAAATAACAAAGATAAAAAGTTTAAACAAAGAGAAAACAAATGAAAAGCCGTTAATTACTTGTAACCGAACGTACTGGTTGAGTAAGCGCGAATGCCGTGAATAGATCTATTTGGGACTGAACTCCCCCGTTGATATACTTGTACTTTTGGTAACCAAACGTACTTCATTTGAATAAACTATGCGGGTGTTTGGCAAAGGCACCCGTTGGGGCAACTACTTGTGATTATTGATTATCTCAAGGCGTAGGTGTCATGAGCTTAGGGCAATAATACTGCTTTCTATGATAATTGTATCTACATTGCAATTATTACTATTATGGGTGTATAACAATGTAACCCACTATTATGATGACTTGTATTTAAACTATTTATCATAAACCTATGAATTTTACTCAACCATTGTGTTGATCTTTTTAAAATGTTTATCTCAGGTAATTGAACAACATATGGCACGGAATGGCACGGACTTGAAGATGGCTAAACTGTTATCATTCACACTTTATGTTTCTAGATTTTAGGACCTCTCTTTTTGTAAAACTCTAGTGAATAAATGAATGATAACTTAATTTTCCAAAAACGTCTCTTTACGAGTCATTTTCTATGATTATGACTGTTGTACTATGAAGTAATACCCCAGATTAGCTTCCGCTGCTATATTTGTCAAAATGGGGGTGTTATAGCTGGAGTCAAAAATCTCATACCAATTCATCTAACAAGATACTGAAACTTATCTTCGGGTAAGGCTTTAGTAAACATATCAGCTAATTGGTATTCAGTTTTAACAAAGTATAATTCAATTATACCATTTTCAACCTGTTCCTTGATGAAATGATATCGAGTATGGATGTGCTTGGTGTGTGAGTGCTGTACGGGGTTACATAAGATTGCTATGGCTGACTGAGAGTCGTAATATAATGGTATTTTGTTGTAGTTGAAGCCATAATCTTTAAGTTGTGTCCTCAGCCACATTACTTGAGCACAACTTGCAGATAATGCCATGTACTTTGCCTCTGCTGATGACATTACAGTGCAATCCTACTTCTTTGACATCCAGCTGACTAATTTATCACCTAAGAATTGTATTCCTCCAGAAGTGCTTTTGCGAGTATCAATACATCCGGCATGGTCGGCATCTGAAAAAGCTGTTAGTTCAAAGCCAGAATCCTTTGGATACCATAGTCCCATGTTAATGGTACCCCTTAAGTATCGAAAGATCCTTTTAACCTCTTTGAGGTGTTTTTTAGTCGGTCTTGCTTGATACCTTGCACAATAACATACTGCTTGCACTATATCTGGTCTACTAGATGTCAGATACATGAGTGACCTGATTTTACTATAGTAGTCAGTTTGGTCTACGAGTTTTCCACTCAAGTCTGCATCCAGTTTAGGTTTAGTAGCCATTGGTGTACCAACGGTATCACATTTATCCATTCCATGTTTTTTAAGTATTTCTAAAGCGTACTTGGCCTGGTTGATAAAGATACCTCGTGGGGATTGGTGGATCTGAAGTCCTAGAAAGAATTTTATTTCCCTCATTAAGGACATCTCAAATCTACTGTGCATTAATTTTTCAAATCTTTTAGAAAATTTTAGGTTTGTAGGCCTGAAAAAAATGTCATCAATGTAAATTTGCACAAGTAGAATGTCCTCCCTATATCTTATCGTAAATAGAGTAGGGTCAATGCTACCTTTAGTAAAACCTTTAGACATCAGTAAATTTGAGAGTTCATCATACCAGGCTCTCGGAGCATTCTTCAATCCATATAAAGCTTTCCTTAGACGGTAAACTTTTTTTGGATGATCAGGATCAACGAACCCATCTAGTTGTGCAACATAAACCTCCTCCTTCAGTGGACCAATAAGAAATGTCGTTTTCACATCTATCTGATAAATTGGAAAAGACTTGTGTGCAACATAGGCTATGAAAATCCTAACAGCTTCCAAGCGAGCAACTAGAGCAAATGATTCCTCGAAATCAATACCCTCTTCATGTGCATATCCCTTAGCTACAAGTCGTGCCTTATTGTGAATTACAGTTTGATATTCATCCTTTTTGTTCTTCCATAACTACTTTAGCTTGATTACAGTCTTGCCAAAGGGTTTGTCGACGAGTTCACAGACTTGTAGTCGGTCAAATTAATGAAGCTCTTCCTGCATTGCCTCGATCCATGCGGAATCAACCATTGCTTCCTTAATGTTTTTTGATTTCGTAGTACTCACGGTGAGTGCGAACATACACATTTCAGGATCTGTTGCAAGTTGTCATCTTGTTTGCACTGGCTTGGATGGATTTCCACGAACTTGTTTTAGCGGGTGATCTTTGGTCCATCGGTATTCGGAATCGTGTGGTTGATAAAAGGTATGCATATTTGAATTATCAATATTGCGTGAGGAAGACTGAGCAATTTCTTGTACCGGTGTATAGAAAGGATTGATAAATTCATCATGTTGGAACTGTGTATCTGCTGCCTTATTATCGTTATTTTCCTCAGCAGCATTAACATTTGTAGTTGGAGTTGTTGGTTCTGTTGAAGATTGAATATTCGTTGTAGGTAGTGTATCTTGTTGTTTAGAATTATCGGTGGGAGAAGAAGACTTGTTGACACTTGAACTGTCTGTGACGCATGTATAATTATGTTGTACACCGCATAATTATAGATGCCACCTTACTTTCACGTCGTTTTTTTCTAGTACTCGCTCTATGAAACAAACTTCTTGAAATCAACAAATCATAAATACATAAAACAATTTAATAAGGCATCATTTGACACAAGATAAATCCTAAACCACTTCTAATTAATAATAATATCGTAATCGAAAATAACATTCCTAACATGGGTCCATACGGATAGAAGAAAACACTAAACATCCTAATCAATTGATATTGCGACGAGTCAGTTGGGTCGAGTTTCGAGACTCAGCTCCCACCAATGTCTCGCTTTTTCTCATCAAGCTCATGGGTTGTTTACTACCCCGTAGACTCAAGGTCTGGATCGTTAGCAGCATCAATAACCAACCTTCATATTTCCTTCTTGTTGTTGGTAGGGGTAAGTGCAAAAAGTTCTTGTCTTCCTGTTTAACTATCTAGTTGGAGTTTGTGGATGTTCCTACGAATCCATATTTGTTTGTAAGGAGGGGCTCATTGTGTGTGTCTTCTTCTTCTTCATTTAAGGTGTGGTATTCTTGTGAACCTTAGAAAAATCATTTCCTTCCTTGCCGATCCTTCTTCTTGCTGAATCACTCGCCATTCTGTTTTTGTCGAACTTCTTTCTTCATAGTCATACTCTCTTCCACTTTACACGGATATATGTCCGAATGGTTTATACGGCACTACGGTTTTTCGCCTATATCTTACATGCCAGAAATTGGGTCGATATAATCGTTTAATCCACGTAGAACGCATTGATTCCCCAATGAAACTTACGCTATTTGAGGCGAACATAACTCTATAAATAAGGAAGAGTATAAAGCTACAATCAGTATACCTTGGCCGACGAAAGAAATAAATACTAGCATATATGTATAAATTATATTCTTACTACGAAAATAGTAAACGAATAGGCAATTAGAAATTCAAAAAGTGAAATTTATCTATATCATTACTTATATATATATATATTTTTTACATATATATATACATTATTTCCCACCCCCCTCCCCCCCCACCCCCCCCCCCCCCCCCCCCCCCCCCCTCACCCCTATAAACATACTTATATATATATTTATACATACTTATATATTTATACCATTATATTTTTTATATATATATATATATATATATATATATATATATATATATATATAAATATTATACATACGTACACACAAGCACATAGTTCCTTTATGGCATTATTTATGTGGATTCATAGTTAAAGTTAGGAAAATCCTCGTAGTTCTCTATAACTTGGCTCTGGTATATACCAATCTTTTTTTTAGGTCCGCACCCCGCCTAGGCCGGAATCGCATGGCTTGATGATCATATAGGCATCTCCACAACACAAGGCGTCAAATAGAGAAAATTAACAATGAATTCAATAAATACTTCCAAGGTCCAACAAGCGTCTTATGTCACACGCCCTAAACAAAAACCAATTATTAATGCATGAAGAAACAAAACATGACAGTCCAGCTAACTCCTCTTCCATAACTCTTCACCTGTTTTTGTCTACTCGAAAAATGATGCTAAAATATGGTCTACATAATTGGTTGGTGAAGACTTTCAGGTTCTTAAGACCGTGCTTAACTTGCATCCGCCGCATCAACAAAAAAACAAACTATATGACATGGCTATTCTATCACAAAATAAATTCACATATATCTGGGGTGGATCGTACCCCTTCGTCCCATAATATCTCCGCGCATGACTGGCCTACATGGAATAGCTAAGTCCAGTCCGCGGTTCTCACACATGGTAATGTATACTCACATACACATTGCTCTTATACACCATTATTATCACTTCAGCAATAAACACATTGAGCAATCATATAGTTCGTTACTTAAAAAACAATATCACGGTTCATAATTCATAAACATATGTGCAATACATTCCATCCCAAAATATAAGTAAAAAGTGTGGACGGTATATCTTCACCTGTTGACAAAGCAAATTCCAATTCCTTCACTTAATCTTGCAAAGATTCTAAACAAAACAATACACATATGTTACCATCGATTTGGTCACACACCCAAGTCGATGTAATAATCACAAGGATGGATACTCTATATCCTAGCTTGATCCAACTCTTCTATATACTCCTCATACTTGCTAACCTCAAATATGCCTCACAAACTATAGACTCTATAACTTTTTGATTTTTACTTAGTTTTATAGTCAACAAGATGACTCTAAATAAAATACTTAAACAACTAATTGGTTCTTCTCCTCACACTCATATAGCTTCCCCATTGAGTTGTGAGCCTCATATTGATTTTTGGTAAAAAATAATTAGTGACGTGAAAACCATTTGTATAACAAACATTCTACATCACAGTCCGTCCTGAGTTCACACCTTCTTCACAACTTCACAACTTCTTCACAACTTCAAGACTTCACTTCACTACACTACTTATATCACAACTATCTAACACTACTTGTTAAAATCACCACGATCTAACTATACTTACAAAGATCGTCAAGATCTAGCTACTACACACAACTTACAAGATATACAATTGATTTACAAATATGTGATATGAATGCAACAAGATTGCTATGCACACTAAGGTGTAATACTTCTTCACTTGATGATGGAAGTATTCTTCTCTTGCACTTGAGGAATTGAGCTTGGATCACTTGGAAACAAAGCTTTATGATTAAATGATCAAAGGATTTAGAGAGATGTGTGGGCTGTTTTAGAACAGAAAGAATGAGTGCAAAAGGTGAGAAAAATGTTGGGGAATAGTCCAGTATTTATAGGACAAGCTGGAGGAGCGGGGTCTATGGCCGGTCCCCTTAAATAGGGTGTCGGCCCCCTTATAATTAAGGGGGCCGCCCATGTATTTAAGGGGGCCGCCCATTTTCAGACGCTCCCCTTTTTGTCCTATTCAGGGGAGGTGTTTACTGGACTTTTTCTAGCCGTTTTAGGTTCGAAAATTTGAAATTCAAAATGTTTATTTTGAATAAAACATTTCTTTTAAATGTAGAAAATATTTTGTGATGTTTATAAAAATGTTTACAATATTTTATAAAAGTTTGAGGTTGAATAAAAATTTCCTTTGATCATAAAATGCATTAAGCATTTATTTATTCATACCTTTAAGTGATGTAAATATTGAAATGAGAATTTACTCCTAATTATTATAGGCCAAGTTTGGTGTAAAAGTGCGGCGCACACAAAAGACTGTGCTGCGCACTTGGTGATTAAATGCGAGTGGAATTTAATGTTTATTAAGAAGTGCAGCGCATAAAAATATTTGTGCGGCGTACTTAGGGTATTAATACAATCTTTATTTAATGCACTCTAAAATCTATAAAATACTAAACTAATATATACAATATGAATTACATATACATAGTACGTACACAGAATATTACGTACACGACATTTGAAACTACACAAAGCTTTCAAATGATTTCATTTTCACAAGTACCATGATTCATCACTCATGTACTTCCATCTCATACACATATAAAACACATAATGACACACATAAATTGAATTATACAGGCTTTAACCAACCCGCTAAAATCTCAGTTGTCACCGTAATTGTCTATCAACCCATCTAAAGAAATTGCAGTTCAACAAGGGATCCAAAAAATTAGGGCAACCAAGAAATCTTCTTCCAGGGTTGTGTTGTGTCCAAGATGTACGACATCTTGCTACTTGACCACAGCCGCAAAGGATTGGGTTTGCCATTTTTTCAGAGGGATTTGGATGAGAATGGGTGTTTGAAACCCTAATTTAATTGGGATGGAGGAGATGGGTTTTGGTTTAAGGATTTGGAAAAGAAGATTAACCCGAGTTTTATATAAAAAAATACCACCGATACACTTTTAAATTGGCGGGGCCCACATAATTCCAACGTGGCATGAAAACCTGGCTATCAGCTGATAGCCCCTTATGGGAGTAACGCGAGTGTAGGTTTTTAATATGTTCAGTAACCCATACAATAAACACGTATACATGAGTAACCTATTTGTAACCAAAAAATAATAGTAACTTAGGTGAACATTTGGCCAAACTTTAGTAACTTTATTGTGTATTAACCCTTCATAGTAATGCCACTTTATTAGTCATGCAGAAAAAAAATTCTTTTATAGCGTAAAAAAAGTCCATTTTAAACTAATACCAACATAGTGCAAAAAAGAAATTAAAAAAAAAAAAGAAAAAGAAAAAATAGAGTTGAGAAATGGGCGTTTTATATTACGATTCAACTTTAATTTTACTTTTTTGGTAACCATGGTTTTCGACCTCTTGGCCGACTAATCCACGGGGTTTAAACTTACCGTCACACAAACTCAAACCAAGTAAATCTCTCCCTTTTCAGGAGGTTGGTGTGGCCACTTTAAGGTTGTCTGCACCTAACAAGAATTGAACTGGAGACATCACACATTTTAGAGTGATAGCCACAACTACCTTTGCCACTAGGCCACCCTTGAGTGGTTTTCAACTTCAAAGTTATTATATAAGTCTCAAACAAATTCAAGTTAATCAATAATTCTAACAAACCCACGTACATGATAGGGGTGTTCATCGGTTCGATTATCGGGTTGTTCGTTTTATTCGGTTCAGTTAATCTTTTATTGTGTAAAATCGAAAACTGAACCAAACCGAACTGAATTCAAATTGGATTAAACGAACCGAAAATCAAACAGAATAACCCGAATTACATAATTTTAATTATTTATTCATTTATTAATATAGATTTTTAGCACCAAAAAAGTTTTCAAGCTTAAAAAATATTATATTTATACAGGAAAAAAGTTTTAGTATTTTTTTATATTGATGTATAGAAAAGAATCAATTACTAAAATGAGCCAATAAATATATTTTTTTCACTTTTTAAAAAGATTCATTTTTTTCTAATTTTATGTTTGCGTGACTCCATTGATATGTTGCCAAGTGTCTTTTTTTTAACGAAAATTGTCTTTTTTCAAAAAGACAATTTGTCGAACAAAAGCGAAAAATCGAGCAGTCCTGAAGTCTATTTTTGAAATTTTTCCTTAAATGGTCTATTAGTTGGAAAAAAAAATTAATTCGGCTTATTTCAGTCATTGACCGTATATATAAAATATATATTGTTGAATTAATTTGGTTTTCGGGTAAGGTTGCCAAAACGATAACCAAACCGAAAACCGAATACTTAATTTAGTTTGGTTAAGTTTTGACAAATTCCGTTCGGTTACAAATTCATTTTCGTCATTTTCGGTTCGGTTTGATTTTGATTTCGGTTTTCGAGTATTTACCTAATACATGATACGAATTACGGCTCAAATTCAAATTAAAACTAATACCTCAAATTGCAATAAGATTTATAAAATCTGATTAGTTAAAGTAAGACCCAAATTCAGACGACCCGAATAAAAAGCCAAAAACCACAATATTGGTCCGCTAAGATAATCGTGTACCAAATAATGCAAATGCGATAACTTTGTCGCAAACAAATTTCAAACAAACAATAACCACATAATCCCAAACAAACAAATTCTTTGAGGTCGATTGAACAAAAATAGTCGACTAGAAATTCAATTGTAACAATTTTTTTTAATACCAACTAGTTATGATGCCCGTGCACGCACGGGCTTTTTAATAAAAATTTAAATAATGTACATTTGTTTATTAAAAAACAAATAGCTCAATTTTTGTTTTTATTTTATTTTCGTAGACATGATTTTATGAACAAAGGTGCACTTATGATGGCAATTTACCAATCACACAGAACCCTGTCAGGAATTTAATAACAAAGGTGTTAAATACATGGCAGCCGCACCACCCTGGGTGCGAGCCACCCGGAACGGAATATTCTACTATGTTCTCAATTCTAATAAAAGGCACTCGAATAATGTTTCATTTCCAGAAGAGATCTCAAATATAAAAGAGTTACACATGGTCATGTTGTCAATTTTAGTGGCACCAAAATATCAAATTCGTATACCAGAAGAACCACATTGATTTATGTTACTAAGTTCCCACTTCTTTTTTCACAGAATGTAAATGTCTGTTGATCAAGAGATTGATGCCTGACTGTGTTGTCGATTTAAAGGTACCAGACCCTTAAGTGCAACTCATTAACCCACACACAAATATCAGATCAAACTCTTTTGTACAGAACACTAAGCATATTGCATATCTATGTTTACATACAACATACTAAAGTTGATGGTGTCCACAAGAATTATTTTCTAAACGGCTGGCCAACCCGAAAGCCAGGAGCTTTTTTATCTTATCCTAAGAATCTCGCCCTTACTATAAGTTTATAGTACTTAATATATTTAAACCAAAATTATGCTTGTGGTCATATAAGGAATTGAATAATTGTTTTCAAACAAAAGTTTCCAAAAAATGAAAATTCAGGTGATCGTACATGCGGACTTTTGATGCATATCAGCATCAGTTATTATGAA